>CACRXP010000153.1:164273-198359 GCA_902702965.1 Spirometra erinaceieuropaei
GATATCACTTATTGGGGAAAGGAATTTAACACGCCAAATAAGATTCGACTGTCCTCCCTCCAATTTTTCACCTCACCAACAAATGCTACTGTGCGCATTGATGAAGGCATAGACCCCATTTTATTAGCTTTGCTAAAAGTGCATTCTACTGACTTTTACAAATTTCTGAAAAGGGGTCTGTTGGATGCACATTACAACGAATGTCTTCAATAACTGTGAGCGTGGAGAAGCGGTTTGTGGTAAGAAGTCGACTGTTTTGCAATAAACATATACGAAACCCTTCTTTGTTTTGATATTTGGCTTCTAAAATCTGTGCATTTAAGGCAAGTCGGTCGACCAAACGCTATAGATATATACTCGATTTTTACGAAAGAGTCATTGGGCTGTCTAATGTGAAACCGCTCAAGATGTAATGGCGTCCTCCTGTTTTTAATCGTATTCCATATCTTCAGATCACCAACAAACATTATTTTTTTGGAGGTCAGACAATCTAGGCAATCGTTCACATATATAAATATTACAATGGGACCCAAAACGCTCTCCTGCGGACCCGACTGTGAACGGTTTCTCACTATAATTTGGCTCTTATGGTCATCAAACGCTGACAGCGGCCTTTTGTGGATGTCGGCAAACCATTTGAGTAGGTTACAAGTCACACCCACAAGGCGCAATTTTCATACGAGCCGTCTGTGTGGTATTTCTTTTAAAGGCTTTGCAGAAGTCAGTGTAGGCAGCAGCTGCTGTTGATATGAGCCGTTTGTTGAGACAGGATCTACCGCGTATAAAATAAATAAAACGAAATAATTTAATTAAGGAGCCATCAGGGTCCTTTAAAAACAAGTAAAAATATATTTTCTTATGAAACTTGCACGAGCTAAGCAGACTTATACAATTCACCGTTTCTGATGTAGCAATTCGTTAAAATAAATAATGAGCAAACAGTGCAAAAAAAACTCATTTGAATGAAAAAAATAAATCAATTAACTTTACGGAAGAAAACAGCTACCGCTCATGAGAGGATAAATATGCCTGCAATAACAGTGCATAACCTATTATATACGGACATCTTAAGAGCAGAAATAAATGTCAACCATGGGGGATAAGCGTGCGGGTCAGACAGGACTGACCTGCCTGCGGTATTATACACGGAATTCGATACGGACATGCAACCTAGTTGGGGTTACTTGCAAGTTGACGCTCATTTCTTTCTTCTGTTACCGCCTTACCTTTTATCGCTAGAAACTATCTCAAGGGGTTACCATCTTAAGTACGCAAAAACGATTACCTTTCTTAGGTAGGAATCAGTTTGGCAGACATCTCGATGACAAACAGGCCAGACTGCGTAAGTCTGGGTTGTCTGTCAGGTGAACCGTGATGGCTAGTGCCCGTGTGTGGCAGACGGATTAAGCCCTTAAAATACTTACTGCAGTGAATGAAAGGTCATCAGGAAAATGTGTGACCAGTTTGCTGAAATGAATTGGAGCAGGGTTTTTACAGATGAACAAGTGAGTGACTTTCTGAGATGACATGGGTGTAGGTTGGCTTGTATAAAAAGGTCGGTGTAGATTGCTGAGATACTAAGTTGAACCGTCGTCGCCCCAAACAAGCAAGCAATCTCAAGGCGCTGCGAAGGGTATCGGGAATGTGATTTACCGACGGTGCGGCCTTTATTTAGTGTCATACCATTAGGCATAATTGTTCTTAAATTCTAAGTTGTATGTTATTCTCACGGAAGATCGACTGAGACTTTGAGCTTCTAACAACACTCACTGAAAGGACATCGGAGGAATTTGTTCAGATAAATTATAAAAGGACTGTTTAACAAATGTTTTCATATATCATCACGTTGACCTGTCAATACAACCATACGCAACTTGCAGAAATGTTGCATGTATGCTGAGAATTTCGATCCATTCAATAATGTCGGTGGCGAGAATTCTATTCTACCACCTCAGGCGTTGGCTGTCTATGTCTCCGTTCCATATTGTTGCGTTATAAAACTGTCATCGTGTGCATGATAAGATAAGTGTTAAGCCTAAAGCACTTCCAGACGGAACTTGCACCCAGCCCAAAAACTCAGTGGATTTGTAGATTAAGAGCGCATATTTCTCACTGGTTTTTATGTCTTGGCTATATAGGACTGTAGGTGGGCATGACGTTTGGCGTCATCTTATCAGCGCTTAATTTTAAATATCCCAGATTTACAGGTCGCTTTTGAACGCATACGATTAAAAACTGGCAGTTGCAATTCCCTTCTCAACCCTCGGCACTGCATATCATATTGGATTTTCATATTAAGTCGACCGCTGCGAAACTGCAGTCTTTAATCTAATATTATTTGCTTGCTTGGTAGTGGAAATCGGTACAATTTCTAGTACAATACCTCATCCCGCTCTCAAATATACAATCAAAAGACGTAAATCCGAATAAACCACAATTTGTTTGGTAACGCAGAATTGAATGCATTTACGAAGCCCTTAGCAATCAAACAAATAGATAATAAAGGTCATGCTCGTTGCGAAAGCAAGACAATTGACGAAGGTAAGACTAGACCCAAGTCTTTTACAGATGTCCTCTTCTCCTGCCCCACAATATATTTCTCGAGATTTATGATAACGTATTTGTCTTTCCAAAATAATGATGGCAACGACAGCAATATAGGAAATGTCAACTTCTATATGAAGCGTGGCATAATTTATCAATTCAATAACTTGAATAAGGGATGGCAGAGCCTACTGTTAATATGAAGCAGTCAGTTAGAGAAATTTGACTGTCTCTTTCGCTCGCAGTGAGTGCCAAGCATGAATGTGAAACCGTTTTTCTCAAACGGATTATAGATTCCTCGTCTGGTTGAGATGAACTTAAAGTAGAAGAGCAGGTCATGGATTGTAAACCTGCATTTTAGCTACCAGAGCAACACGAACTGTGAATATAATGCTGGACAATTATCACCAACTGCACAGAAAGTGCCCGTCCTGCGCCATTATTACTAGAACCTTTGATAAACTGCAAATCCATCAGTTTCACCTATGGTCTGTCTTACGGGTAGGTGATCTGTACGCCGTCTTAACTTGCCACACGTGATCCAGCAACTCGAAATCCGATTAAACTTACACTCGACAGACATCGCCATGAGAGATTCTGGAATGTTAATCTTAGCTGCAACATAACGTTTATGGGGAACAACAGCTTTTCATACATTTGTACCGCGCCCTATAAAAATGACGTAATCCTCATTTACCGAGCAAATACTGCTTGCGCTAGACGGGAAAATAAACAGTGTTGGCGTTTATGAGCAAAAGTAAAAGGAAAGGATGCATCGCGTTGACAATCTAACTGACGACCATAAGGAAATATCGGAAGTCTAAGCTTTTCTGTTTTTACACATTAATAGATCAATCACCGGTTCTTGTTCCCATCAGGGCGACCATAGATGATAATGTTGACCAAACACCATGCATATTTTTAGGTCATTTTTGAGCTACGGATACACTGCACTTCCCCTAAATTTTCAAAATCGTTACATATCAACTTAAGGTATATGGGGTGGAAGATATCACTGTACAGTAGGACACTTTCCTGCTTGTTCCGAAAAGAAATGTGTTTTAGTAGAGAAGAGCTGCAAGTTATGTGGTTATGTTCGACAAGATTGCGTACGGAACACTATATAGGCCACAAAAAATGCATTTGGGCATAATTTATGGTGGAACAACCTATTTAAGTGCGGAAAGTACATGTTCACAAAAACGTACAGCGGCTGGCCTGACATCACCTGAGCTCTTTTTGTGCTCATTTGAACTGACGTTATACTTAGCCCTAGTGTGGTTGCTTTATGTATACTTAAATATTTCTTCATCATATAAAGCATATTTTAATATAAGCAATCAGGTTTTCCGTCCGTTGCAAAATTCTATCTTGCCTGACAACTTTTATTCACAGTGAACCCTCTGCTTTTTTTACCCTGCTTTTTATTGGATGCTTTCTGCCTGCTGAAATTTTTAGGAGGATACAGAAGATGGGCTTACTCATGAATGTTTGCCTAAATTCCGAAATGCGTTTTCATTTCGGAAATATCTGTAATGTTGACTTTTAAAACTAATCATCTTGCAGGATGATTCTAAAATAATTCTGTTGCCTCAAGACGCCGACTCGCGAAAGAACTTCTCTCAGGCTGTATCCAAAAAACATACTCCATGAAAAGTCTACTTAATTAGCATGCATTCAATCATATTCCAAAGAAAGCACGCGTAAAAAATTTCATTCTTTTTCTCCATCAATAGAAAATTACGTCTTGTTTAAATTGTTTCTTCGGAGAAAGAGTATAATTCGGTTTTTTAAATAGTCTCGAAATGTGCGATTTTTAAATGCCGTGAAGTCGTCATAAAACGTCATGTCTCTGTATTTACAATATGGCTCGATGGCACTGCTTAATTTTATGAACCCCAAATGGTTTTCTCTTAATACTCTAGGGAATTGTATGGTTTTTTGTTCGCGGAAATTATAAGGCTTGAAGTTTTGGAACCCTGAATTCAAGTGTAACAACAGAGTGAGTTCAAAATTTGTTGGGAATTGGTAAAGTTTTAGGAACCAAATTATACCCTTCCATCGAGTATAAAGTTTAAAGAATACGCATTTTTCTAGTGAATGAGCTAAATAATTAATATTTTTACGCATCTTTTCCTTTAAATCTGATTGCATTTATAAGGTATTCGAAATTCCGTGGAAAAATGCTTACTAATTAAGTAGTCACTTTTATGTATTATCATTTTTAGATGCAGCCAGGAAGAAGTTCGATCATAAGCCGGCCCCTGAGACAATTGAAACATTATAGAATTATCCCGCATGATGATTAGTTTTAAACACTACTTAATTAACCTTTTGGAAAAGAATACGTATTTCGGCAAACATTTCATGAGTTAGCCCACTAACTGCAGTTGGAAATTAAACAACATGTAAGTGCATAAAGAGGGTGGGTCGGTGTCATGTGCGTTAAATGGCGTTGTCTTTATACAGTGAACAAACAAAGGAGTACGCATGCATGGCACTTTATCTGACATCAATACCAGAATTTTAGAATTTTATTAAAAGTTATTATCCGTGTTACTTGCTACTGAGGAGAAAAAGAAGTCGTTCACCGGACTTAAGAAAGGATTGAAATTAATACTGCATAAATGCACCAAGACAATACAGGCCCTGAAGCAAGTGTTCGCATAGGGCGCAAGTATTACTCATTGAAAATATGTGTCTTATATACGACCATAGTGCTACAATTAAGTACATTGGCTTGCTGACTTATTTGCAAGTGAAGTGGATTATTATAAGTATCATTTATTCCTCAAATACACCAATATCGTTTTCATCTTCCAGGAAAGACTTTTGGTATTAAACGACCTTAAAAAACTGATGCATCAGCAACCACAGAACGGTTGATTTCGAAAATGACTGGAATGCATGTAGCGAAACGAACCAAAATTTCTAAACTAAAATGCTCCCAAGATTTGCAGTTTCCGCAGGCTTAAATGCTACCATCTCGCTGTTCCTGTGAGGACAAAAAATCAGCACATTCGTTGAGGAGGATGTTTCGTCTATTTGCATACTGAAAATGTCCACTTGCTTTAATCGACCGCAATTTTTCGGAGACATATGTGCCTAAGAATGTAAATCATCATGTCATCCTCGTACACGATAGAGGAAGTACATATTTCCAGAATGTACAGAATGACGCACAACTTTTACGCGTCTAACGCGCATGCGCTTCCGGATAAAAAAGAATTGTTTTTTCTTCCGCCTCAAATTCTTGACTTTATTGCTTGGCGAAGATATTTTCGAGACTACATACATACAAATCTGACTAAGCTGAAGCGGTTTTCAGTAAATTTTACTGCAAAAGACTAACATTAACATCAGATAGGTCCGACAACCGATCTGATTTATTTTCGCTTTGTCGAAATCCTCTTTGAAGAATATTATAACGGGTACGAGAAAAAAAACCCTATATATGCAACCCCCATCGTTATTGTGTCCAAAAATGAATTAGTTCATCTCCACAGTGTCACCTCTTGGGGTTGGCGTTAGCCACAATAGAGGGAGCGTTAGTGTCATCGTTTTCTAACAGCATAGCACCGGATTCGCCAGTTGCTTAGCCACTGCCTCGGCCGTTGCTAGCATGCGTTGGCGTAGGGCTTGGCATCGATTCGGTAATGCGTATTGATTAAACGTGCGAGAATAGAACTCGGAATCGATCGGGTCTTACCTCTATCTAGTCAGGCGGGCATAGGTTTACGCACCCTCTTTGCCAGGCGTCCCGTTGTACGGCCGAGGTATCCCACCCCACAGAGGCAAGTAAATGAGTAGATGCACATTGATGTGGCCTCCAACGGTAGTTCGCCTTTATCTCCAAAACGTAGGACGGAGAGCTTGTAAAACATACGCGTCTATTCGCGTGAGAAATGCTCTCGTGATAGCCATAGTTAAGCGCCGTCTGACTAGTTGGCTCACTGCGTCCCCTGCAAAAGGCAATCTCTTATCTGCAGCTGTAACAGCCGTCTTTGCTGTGCGTTCCCAACTATTTTGGAGGATAAACCTATCGGGGTATCCGTTGCCGCGAAATGTCTTCCGCGGTTGTTGGGGTACAGTTTTAAAAGACGGTCTTTATACGTAAGCTGGCGGGTAAAGTTAGGTGAAAGGTGCATAAGGCGAATGTTATGAAACTTGTTGAAGGAGATGACCAGAAAAAAGCGCTTTATTGTCACATATGGGGTTTTTACTTTTTCATCAAATATTTTTCACGATCCAGTTACCAGTAACGTCCATAAATCGTTGTATTTCGTAGCCAATGATTTTATCTCTGGTGAATTTTTTTTTGAATAAATGCTTGACACTGAAATCGCAGCGGCAGACATGTTAAGGCAACTGGCTTATTTTTGACTAGGTCGGGTACCTTTAGTTTGCCTGCCACTGTATAACTCACTAAAAACGCGCGAAAAGTACAAAATAAGTCACGTCGCTGACCACTGGCAACTTCGAAAGCTGCATTCGTATTTGCAATCACCGCTCGGTGTAGTTTAGGATACAGAGTTGCAGATTGTTATGCGCCGATTCGTTACGCCCGACACACCTGACAATGGACCTGTTAACCCGTGTGACAAATGACCCTATGACAGTGTAGTTGATCGCCTGGTTGGTAGCTTAAGTCACAGTAGACTACAAATTGAAAAATCACGTAGGTGTGACAAAAGAATGAATCTTTTTATCGTGCTTGCCATTTCGCTTCCTTGCGTAGAATCCTGCCTTTTCATAAACAGTAAGTCGGATTTTACATTTGCATAATGTACCAACCCATGAAAGACGTAACAAAAGAGACTTCAATTATGATAGGCATTTGTACATTTCTATTACAATACTATATGACCAATGTTAGCTGGATAAATAAAACGTTTGCAAGGTAATAGTCACAAAATCTGAAAAAAACTCCTCAGTTATTAATTTTTGTACTAATTTCTCGAACATCCATACTCCAAGAAATACCCCAATGTCCGAGAAATGGCTACGATATTATCCTCGATGACGTCGCGAAGTATTTGGCCCATCAGGCTTATCGTGCAGGCTTTGAGAGGAAAGGTTTCCTACTAGGAAATTCGCGTTTGAATTTGAAAGTGCTCATAGACCGGGCATCCCTACATTTCACATGCACATTTCTACGAGATGTTGTGGCCGCCAACTACCTACAGTACACATGCCGATCACCATTTCTTGAAGCCAAATTGCATATTGAAAAGCGGGTAAGATAATAAGTGTGGAGGGCTTTCATGTTATATTTTCTCTTGGTTGTATGTGTTACATGAAACCAATTATTATAATCGACTTGGTTTTATTATAGGAAATACAAATTCTCTTCGACCTACCTGACTCGGAATTAGAGGCGACTCTCGATATCACTTATTGGGGAAAGGAAATCAACGCACCAAACAAGATTAGACTGTCCTCCCTTCAATTTTTCAGTTCACCAACAAATGCTACTGTACGCGCTAATAAAGGCGTAGACCCCATTTTATTAGCGTTTCTAAAGATACCTACTGACTTGTACTCGTTTTTGAAAACGGGCCTGTTGGATACCTACTACAAAGAATGTCTTCAATAACTGTAAGCGTGGTGACACAGTCGAAAGTCGGACGCCGTCTGTTTTGCAATAAAGATGTACAAAAAATTCAGTATCTGGACATTTGACTTCTAAATTCTTCGTGTTTAAGGCAGGTATTACATATCCATTACATCTAGTCCGTGGGCTAGTCGGTCGACCGTACGCTACTGATATTAAATTGATCCCTACGCACGAGTCATTGGGCTTTCCTATGTTGAACCCCTAAGATGTAATGGCTTCCCCTACTTTTAGTCAAATTCCACATCTTCCGATCATCAGCTAACATTATCGTTTTGAAGGTGAGCCAGTCTAGGCAATGGTTCACATGTATAAATACAGTGGGACCCAGGACGCTTCCCTGCGTAACCCAGTTGTGAACGGTTACTCACATCGATTTGGCGTCAGAAGTGCCCATACGCCGACAATGGTCTGTGAGGATGTCGGTCAACCAGTTAAGTAGGTTCCCAATCACACCCATATGGCGCAGTTTAGATACGAGTCGTCTGTGTGGTACCACCGTCAAAGACTTTGTAAAGTTACTGCAGGCTACATCTGCTGATTTCGTCTAGATTTTTTTTAATATTAGCAAGTTAGTCAGACAGGAGCGACCGCGTGTAAAATAAAATAATTTTATTAAGGACCCGTCGGAGTCCTTTCAAAGCAAATAAAACTAATCCTTCATAAGAATTTTAGATGAGGTAGGCAGGATCCGTATTAAATATGCAATTTACTGTTTCTGAATTAGTAATCTGTTAAGATAATTGATAAGCAAACAGTGAGAAAGACCCCACTAGAAAAAAAGGAAAGTTTTACCTTTACAGGAGTGACCAGCTGCTTATTCGAGGATAAATATGGAAGCAGGACCGGTCTGCATGTAGCAGTGTATAACTGGTTATAAACGGACATCGTCCAGGCAGGAATAACTGTCAGACATGAGGGGTAAGTATGCGAGTCAAACAGGACTGGCCTGCATGCGTTATTATATACGAGATTCGAAACGGACATCATCAGGACATTAGTTATACGCAGGAATAAGACGACTCGCATCAAAGTGGCGAGGCGAGAGGAACTCAGACGCGATTATTCACAGTCCACTTTGAGCCCAGCCGTGGAGTGGGCAGGAGAGGTGCAGCAAAACTAATAGACCGCGAAAACAAAGGGTTCGACCGCGAGCGTCGCCAGATAGCTTGAGGGCAAAATGAGGAGATGACATCAAGAACCGCGAAAATTGTCGTTATGGGGAGGAGGTAGTGTTCGTTGATGACATGAAGATGAAGAATTCGACTGAAAAGCCAGGGGACACGTTAAACTTACAAAAGCATAGATCGAATGCAACATGGGAATGACTTCGCAACGTCAATTTCCATAAATACCAATTCATCAGACTAAGGTCTATTTACAGAATGTATTTGATATCTGAATATAAGTATTTCCCCTTAAGTCACGAATTGCAGCTTGTAAACTAGGTAAAGGACCTTGGTGCGTGGATGGGTCTACCCTCAAACCCTCCTACCATTGTGACAAAATAGCAAAGAAATTTATTTGTATCATAGGGGTGATCAGAAGATCCTTTCAGAACTTTGGCGAAGAGCATTTCGATCAACTGTTTGGAACATCTATCTAACCGATTTTAGAATATGCCCTTCAGGCCTGACGTGCCTGAATAAAGCGAGACTACACTTTATTGGAGAAGGTGCAACGAAGAGCGACTAAACCAGGCGGTGGGCTGATGAGCCTAGATTTTGAGGAACTATCAGAAAACCTCCGGCTTTTTAGTCTCCCATAGTTTATACAAATGGCACATGATCATGGTCTTTAACTCGTTAGAGGAGTAGATCGTAAGTTAAAATTGGCTGATTTTTTAAAATAGCACAAAAGATAAATCTCCGAAGTCACCCATATAAGTCGAAGACAAAGTACGCCAAACTAGAAGTACGGGCCAACGTCTTCTCGCGCCACGAGATTGAAAATCGGAACAAACTACATAATTCGGTTGTTCTGGTGGAAAGTCTTCAGTCATGTAGACGAAGAATGGATAAAATTTTATGTAATGGACATGTATTCACTTCAAAGCGGATGAAAAGATGCATCGCATTTCTGCGTATACACATGCATGGCTCTTCTCATCTGCTATCTGTATATTGAGTTGTACTTAATCCTATGTGAGAGTACGTTTCCCATTCGTGTCATTGAACCGTGAAATTGCCTGCCTGAGGCGTTTGTAATGTCTTAATCTGCGGAGACATTTAGGCATCAACTTGACGGACGTATGCTGCCGACGATTTAATTGTGTACCCATAAAAACAGGCGATCTATGTGAATCGAGATCAACATTCCCAGTACGTTTTGCAATAGCATATCGGCAGACCAGGACAACGTTTTGAAACTACTCCCAAATTTCAAATAAATGTTGAGGTGGCATTTCCATTTTAAGCAAGGTCAATAAAGCCAATTTCAAACCCCGTCTACTGCCGCAGCGACTACCAACTGCCACGCGGGGACAAACGCTGAAATGTTCGTCAGCGATAACTAAACCCAAGCATGCCCTAGAACTACTAACTACGGAAAATGTCGCGACTGGGCGAACAAATAAACACACAATGTGGAGAAGGTGCAATGAACAGCGACCAAACTAGTCGGTGGGCTAAATAACCTGGAAAAGCTCCAGTTTTTTGTCTCCTTTACGTTATACAAATGGCGCATAACCTTGTTCTTTAACTGTGAGGTAAAATTGGCCGATTTTTTAAAGTAACACAAAAGAAAAATCTCTGAGGTCACCCATATAAGTCGAAGACATATAATTACGGCAGCCTTATAGGTTATAGGGACAAGCGAGTCCGCTGACGGTCACGCAGAGAGAGAGATAGCAGAATTAGTGGGCAGAAACAAAAGATACGTTCTTCTGGGATATAATTCAAAGAACGGCGATGTAGCTAATCAAATGTCGCCACAGACAGTTTAACTGTCTCAAGCAAAACTATTAAAGAAGACGTTATTTTCATTGATATGGATAGAAGAATAAATATTTTATGCGTGATTTCATTGAAACGCATTCGATTCTACAAGCACACCTACAATCAACAGCAAAAATGTATGCCACTTAGATAGTGATCTGTGAAGAGTGATTCTTAGACTCAACGGGAACAACGTTCGTGTAAATGTCGGCATCCAAAAGCAACTGGAATGTCTTGGTATTTTGCTGTACGCCCATTTATATTAAAACTCTACATAAGTAACCTTTTCTATATGAGAACGCATTTTACGATTTCAACCATTTTGTCTATTTTATATCGCCCCACTATTTTGTGAGAAACTACAAACGCGATCTATTTTGTTTTGTGTGGCGGTAGGTCTGTGACGAAAACACAACCTTTTACAAGCTAACATCTCGAGTTAAGTGAATTAACATGGGATTATGAAGCAAGGTTAGCTATTTTGGAACTTTACTTAAGTAAACGCTTTGAGTAAAAAGCATTTCAGGATTTCAGTAGGTAGTATGATAGTCATTGCGGTTTTCTTATACAGAAAATGTACAACATGTATTTTGGAAGCAGAACATGCAAGTTAAACGGAAGACCATTATTATAATTATGCAGGAATTGGAAAGGTCTTTGAAAACGAATTTATACATTTCGCTTGAGCATACAATTGAAGTCAGACATATTCTTTTACCAAATGTGAAAACAAATAAATATTTTATTAATGTTTTCAACGGCATATAATTGAATCTTTAAAAACATGAAACATCAATGAGAAAAATGCATGCTGCAGAAGTAGTCATATTTTACAGAGTATAATTTTCCGTACAGCCCGAAAAAAATTCTTTTAAATGCCGGCTTTGTTATCACAATATTGCACTTTACGCTTGTGATATCTACCGCCTTATTAACCATTCCTTTCAAAACAAAAACGCAGTTAAGAATTTCGGTTGACATTTCACGAGTTAGCCCACCTATTGTAGGTGCCATCCCTCGTGTCACAAGGTGTAAGTTTTGGTGCGAAAACCGCCAACAGACGACAATCGGAGATCAAAACAAGATAAACGTTATGCACCCTTGTTTGAAGCCAGTTAATAGTCGATTTTACTGACCAAGTCAACACTGATAGTGCTAACGACGACAGTAGCGGGCAATGAATCCCAGTCAAACAATGGCAATCTTGCCAAGATACAGACTGTCAATAATCTAAAGACAAATTCAGCACACTGTTTGCGGTCTAAATACCACGTGAATTCAAACAATCTTCGACTCCTATTGGAGAACACGAATACATATTCTAGACCACATAACGATTTCTATAACAAACAGAATTTTTTCGTGAATTTGGTTTTCTATCAGGTAGCTATTCCTACTCCGCATTGTGGCAATAATAGGCCGCAAAACATTTGTTTTCAGTAACTTTTCATCAGGTCTAAACGGTTACAAAGAAGTTTAAGTTGGGCGAATTACATAACTTATAAATGATTCGGGGACAATTAACATCCATAGTTCCTAAGCCAATCATCGTTCCCACGTCACTCGCATGGCGAGGCGTGTCGTGGTCTTTGAGTTAAGAGGGCGAGGGAGAGGGGACCATAGGCTGTGAGTACGTCGGGTACCTTGTGCACACAGCCCGGCATCAGGAGGTTGGGGTCGGCGTCGACCACGGAAGCCAGAGCGCTTGTGTCAGAGTCTTCGGACAGAATAGCACTGGATTGACTAGCCGTATAGCCACTGCCTCATATGTAGCTAGCACCGTTGGCGTAGGCCTCTGGAGAAGATTGCTGGTGTCCGTTTGACAATCTGAAATGCTTCTTTGGCATCGATTCGGTGCTTCATATCGACAAGATGTGCGAGAAAAGAACTCGAGATCGATTTTTTCTCCCTTTTTCCTAGCCAGTCCGGTATGTGTTCACGTACTCTCTTTTAGAAGCCTCTCGTTGTGCGGCCAATGTATCCCGCTCCACAGGAGCAAGTGAATGAATAAATACACATCGATGTGGCCTGCAACGGGAGTCCGTCTTTACCTCCCAAGCGTAGGAGGGGAGAGTTAGTGAAAGACACACGTAAGTTCGCCGCGGGGAAAGCGTTAGTGATCGCCGTCTTCAGATTTCTTCTTACTAGTTTACTTGCTGCGTCCCCTTGGAAAGTCAGTCTGATAAATAAGTCCTTTTTTCTGCAGTTGCCATGGTAGTCTTTGCAGTGCGCTCCCCTATATTTTGAAAGATAAATCTTTCTGGGTATCAGTTTTTTTGGAGTGTACCCCGCAGCTGTTGGAGTTCTGTCTCCACAGTCTCAGGAGAGCAGATACGTCGCACTCTAGCTGCCAATCCCTGGACCAAATTGCATTTAATATTAAGGGGAACAAAACTGTGAAAATTAATGTATTCAGATTGGAAAAGTTTAGAGATCCGGGAAGATTATAAGAAGAAGAAAATTGGCTCTCCGGAACAGGTTTATTTAACTGCTGACGTTTCAAAGAGCTGGGTCGGCTCTTCATTGTCAAAGCGTAAACTGCACCTAATCGGTCAGAAAGTTAACTTAAAGTGGCAAGCTGTGTTGGCCGGCCTCATGCTGAGCTTACTCGGTGAGGAAGAACAAGAACCGCCAGACCGACCGGCCTCATGCTGATCGATTTTTCTCTCTCCTCACGCTGCGTCGGCCTCTCAGGAAATGGTTGACGGGCGTTTTTTGCCTGTGCACTTTATGAGTCACCACTCCGTCGAGGGGAGCTGATTGGACTTTAGTCGGGCGGTCGGTCTGGCGGTTCTTGTTCTTCCTCACCGAGTAAGCTCAGCATGAGGCCGGCCAACACAGCTTGCCACTTTAAGTTAACTTTCTGACCGATTAGGTGCAGTTTACGCTTTGACAATGAAGAGCCGACCCAGCTCTTTGAAACGTCAGCAGTTAAATAAACCTGTTCCGGAGAGCCAATTTTCTTCTTCTTATAATCTTCCCGGATCTCTAAACTTTTCCAATCTGAACAGATTTTTTGAGCCATCAGTGCTCCATGCAGCGCGCCGTTGGGAAAAATTCGTCCTGCGGATTGCGTCCACTCAAGCACAACTGCACTTCCTCCACCGCTGCCTTGACAACCAGTTGACCCCAAAGAGCGTCACTTACAAGCCTCCTGTGAATTCTGCTCTGGCAAGGGAGACTGTGATCCGACTTGGCAGAAGAATGACAAGAGTGCTAATTCACGATTGCCATCAAAGACTAAAACGCTACAATGTAGAGATGGACCAATCTAAGTGTTTTCTCTGGAGAACTGTCGGTGAAGAATCAAAGAATATAGAGCAGACAATCGTCAGACATGCTCAGAAAGTACGTGCCAAAAGAAACAAGGAGTTATCCATAAAATTGGAGAAACTTCGAGTACCAAGCCCCGACAACTCATCAGGCGTCCTTGTTCACAATCGTTCATCTAAAACCCTTACAAACACACAACTCGCAATCCTGGAACGTGGAGCAACTTTTAACACAGCAGATGCCACACCAACAGAGTTTATTGCCGCCCTCGAATCCGTTCTTCAACTAACAAAGGCGTCAGAAGAGACGAAAGATTTGATACGTCACCAAACCTCCTCGTTGCTCATGCGACACAGAAGGTGCGAAACTCTTAGCAATATGGAACAGCGAGCACTGAAAAGCCTAAAAGCAAACAAGGACATAATTATTCTGCCAGCTGACAAAGGACGTTCAACAGTTGTGCTAGACAAATCGGATTACCAGAACAAAGTACAGGACTTACTCGAAGACCAGCATTCATACAAACAATGCCATGCCAGGGAAATGAAAAATCTAATCACCCGGATAAACAAAAGCCTAAGAAATCTCAAAGCCAAGGGGGCGATTACACCCAACGACTGGTTCTCCATGAAACCCACTGACACCGCCACTGCTCGTTTTTACGGCCTACCGAAGGTACACAAGGCAAATGTCCCACTCAGGCCAATCGTATCCCTTCGTGGCACTCCGACGTACGGTTTGGCAAAATGGATGTTCGGTCGTCTTAAGTTTTTGGCCGAAGGCTCACCAACAACAGTTGCATCTGCGTATCAATTCCTCGAACGCATAAAACATCTGAGGTTAGAGCCAGACGAGTCCATGGTATCCTTTGATGTCGTTTCGCTCTTCAACTCCATCCCACAGCAACTAGCGATAGATGTTGTGCACCAACTACTGGCAGAGCGTTATGAGGAGAGAGATAGACCTCTGAAGTCTGAGCATCTGCTCGAGCTTCTGCGATATTGTCTCAAGACCTATTTCACTTTCGACGGACAAATGTACGAACAAATAAAGGGCACTCCTATGGGCTCCCCTATATCAGGCCTAATTGCTGAAGTAGTCCTTCAACGGGTAGAACACTTGGTGTTCACCAAATATCAACCAAAGTTCTGGGCCCGCTATGTCGATGACACCTTCGTCGTTGTCAAAACAACTGACATAGGACACCTAAAGGGACTACTGAACTCGGTTGACCCGGATATACAATTTACGATGGAAGCGGAAACAAACAACCAACTGCCCTTCCTTGACGTACTTGTGCGCCGGTGTACCACTGGACAGCTGCAAACTACAGTATTCCGAAAATCCACCGACACGAGACAGATCCTACACTTCAACAGCAACCATCCACTGTCTCACAAACGTAGTTGTGTCCGCACTCTATTCCAAAGAGTCGAAACACACTGCAGCACACCAGAAGATAAAAGGGCCGAACGATTGTACCTTGTGGACCTATTTGCAGCCAATGGTTATCCCAGGCATTTCATCGAGAGAAGCAGGCGTTGGGCGCCCAGACAACGGCCAAATGAGCAGCAACCCGAAGTCTGGAGGGCCATTCCTTACGTTAAAGGGGTCTCTGAAGCGGTCTCGCGACTGTTACAACCCACCAGAGTAGGCATAGCCCATCGACCACAAGCAACAATTCGACGTCGCCTAATGCAACCTAAAGACCCATTGCCACCCGCTGAAACCTCAGCAGTCATCTACAAAATAAATTGCAATGAGGGCGACTGCAACTATGTGGGCGAAACTGGGCGGAAATTGCAAACTCGCCTACAAGAACACAAATCGGCCACTCGGAGGTTAGACCCTAACTCTCAACTAGCAACACACGTTGGGGAAACGGGGCATACTTTTGACCTCCAGAGGGCTACCATCTTAGGCCGAGGCAACACAAAAACAGAACGGCTAACTCTCGAGGCGTGGTTCTCCGATGCCCACTCTATCAACAGGCATCTGGACCGTCCTGCAGCTTACAAAGTCCTACGTCGTCACAACCGTAGAGCTCAGGACCAAACAACCACACCGGACTTAAGAAGACAGCACGGAGATAGCCCGACGCTGAGCTTACTCGGTGAGGAAGAACAAGAACCGCCAGACCGACCGCCCGACTAAAGTCCAATCAGCTCCCCTCGACGGAGTGGTGACTCATAAAGTGCACAGGCAAAAAACGCCCGTCAACCATTTCCTGAGAGGCCGACGCAGCGTGAGGAGAGAGAAAAATCGATCAGCATGAGGCCGGCCAACACAGCTTGCCACTTTAAGTTAACTTTCTGACCGATTAGGTGCAGTTTACGCTTTGACAATGAAGAGTCGACCCAGCTCTTTGAAACGTCAGCAGTTAAATAAACCTGTTCCGGAGAGCCAATTTTCTTCTTCTTATAATTAATGTATTGTCCCGTCCAGGTTTTCTTTCGGAATATCCTACGTTGAATAGACCCATCCTCTTGTCTGTGCAGAAGAACGTCGAGAAACGCGATTTCATTTTTTGCCTCAAACTCTGCAGAGAACGTTAGCGAGTGGTGTGAATTGTTGAATTTTTGAATCAGGACGTCTGTGTCGTTGGTTCCATCCGTCAGGCAGAAAATATCGTCCGTGGCCGACGCCGACCCCAACGTCGCCCCAACCCCCTGATGCCAGGCTGTGTTCACAAGGTACCCGACGTACTCACAGCTTATGCTCCCCTCTCCCTCGTCCTCTTAACCCAATGACCACGACACGCCTCACCATGCGTCAGCACGCCTCGGCGTGCGAGTGGCGTTGGAAAGATGATTGGCGTTGGAACGATGATTGGCGTGGGAACGATGGTTGTTAATTGTCCCCGAATCATTTATAAGTCATGGAATTCGCATAACTTAAACTTCTTTGTAACCGTTTTGGCCTGATGAAAAGTTACTGAAAACACGTGTTCGCCAATTTGATTTTTCAATTGTAACATGGGAATATTCGCTGAACATTTGTATTCATTGCTTTTCATCGGCGGAAAAACACGATGCTTATTACCGCAGTGGTATGAACATCAAATGGTTCTTTGAAGGATATCAGTACGTAATGCCTGTCTAGTAACTTTACTAATGCCTCTGCAGGTAACCAGTTCCAGCCAATCTATTATTGTGTCTAATCGCAAACGGATGCAAAACATAAATTTGGGGGTGCACATCCAGCACAAGAAAACGATGCCGTCACCTGAATTACATCTCACGATCATTCGAGTTTTTTGTTCGAAATGATAGTAACATGTGGATAGAAGCATCACTCGTGCTTCCAATCATTAAATCGTGTAGTTATGAATGCGGGCAAGCAGCCTTGTGCTTTGTACTTATGCTTTCTGCTTATGTACTGTGTAGCGACGCGGGCCAGTCCACGTGTGACCAATGATCCTGCGGGAATGTGATTGCCCCTTCGTTTCTTACTTAAACTGCTGTAGTATATTTGTTGCGAATCCACACTGGTCTGACAAGAAGTGCATCTTCTAGTCGTTGTTCTCATTTCGCTTCGATCTGCAGAGTGTTGTTCGTTCATAGATAGTAACTATCATTTTGAAAATTTACATACTACGCTAACCGATGAAAAATATAGCATACATGATTACATGATTCCTTTATTTGCATTACTGTATTGCATGCTTCCTGCACATTATTAACATAACATCGACTCTTCGAAACCTGAAGTATAGTTTGACTAACAGTCGATCACTCCATCTGGGCCATACTTTGTCTGTTAATGTGACAACTTCACACTCACCCTTATTCTCAGAAACACAAAAATGTCTGAGAAATAACGACGATATCCTCCTCGACGAAGTCGCCGTTTACTTGGCACACAAGGTCTATCTTCTAAGTTTTAAGAAAACAATTTCCCTGCAAGACAGCTCGCGTTTAAATCTTGATGTGCTAATAAATCATGCATGCCTAGATTTTGACTGCTCATTCTCACGGGATGTGGCACCCACAGAATACCTACAGTACAGTTGTCGATCACAAATTCTTGAAGCCAAAGTTCGTATTGAAAAGCAAGTAAGAATTTGACCATGAGATGGCTCCATATTACATTATCATTTAGTAGTAATTGACAGGACGTAGACACTGTTATGATTGACATATTATTTTGTCTTAGAAACTATTCTCATATCTATTTGATAACACGTGGAATGCAATCAAATACTTTATCTTTGATCTACTTGGCTTGAAGTTAAAGGCGACTCTCGATATCCCTTATTGGTGAAAGGATTTCGACTCGTCAAATAAGATTCAAGTTTCCACTGTTGGACTTTGCGGTTCATATACGAATACAACCGTATGCGATACGGAACCCATAAACCCCACTTTATTGGGCCTGCTTGTTATGCCTTCTGATGACTTCTACTCATTATTGATACGGGGCTTGTTATATGTTGACTACAAACAATGCCTTCAGTAACTAGGTGCCTTATGAAAGAGTCTAGGGTATCGAACTGACTATCTTGCTATGAAGATATACGGAGACGACTTTATCCTGATGTCTAGATTTTACATGTTTCGCTTTTGCATGCGTTATGTCTATTCCGCTGGCAAGTCAGAATACGCAAACTATTGAAACATCCTTGATCTTTCCGCGTTAATTATTTGGTTGTTTAATGCAGAAATTTATTAGATATGCTTTATGAAAGCCTTAAAAATCAATGAGGAAGGAGGTACTGGTAAATGCTACGTGTTATATGGCATGCAATCGTAAATTATAAACACAGAACAGATCAAAGGCAGATGCTTTTCTGACAAATAGTCCGCGTACAGTCCTTATTTCAAATTAAACTTGAAATACAACGATAATTATGAAGTGTTCGTAATCCCCAAGATACTCATTAGTTCCTAGGAGGCAATGATAGGTCTGCAGCTATAAAACAAATCGGCACTTTCCAATAATTTGAACCTACACTGCAAACATTTAAACAGTATTTTAAACCTATGTTCTCGTAATAGTTTTCTGTCGGGTCGGTATATTTAAATGGTATTCCTTCGCAAGTGAAGCATGCGTGCGATAAGAGAAATCAATTTCCATTTGCTTCTACATACGAGTACAGTGTGGGAATAAGGAGTTGGTTTAAGAAGTAAAAGGCAAGTATTCCGGAGACATTTAGGCTTAACGAGGAAGGAAGAAGAGATTGAAGTAGTTTCTGCATTTGACCGACATTTCGTGGTAAGATGCGTAAAATGAGGGATAATTTAAGTTGTGCGCGCAAGATGAGATTTCGTAACTTGGTGGTTCTGCCCTTTGCTTTTGCTAGCAGAAGTTAACCGTCTAGTGGGATCACGCAAATCAAACGTCCTTCTCCGAAAAGTTGCTTACTCCTGCGGTCGTTCATAATGACATGGATGTACAAAGGGAAAATAAGGCTATACCAAGAGTCATTAACGCACATATTGCTGAATTCGGAAATCGTAAAAATTGGGGCAAATCTTATCGTGCGGTGGAAAAGGGTCTCCGAGAACTTCCGCGGACCACTGAGGTAACTTCAGGTGCCTGCCAAACGATTGAGACGTAGGGTCTTGTGGGCGAGCTGCCTATAACTACCGTCGTCTCAGCCCGGTTGCCCGTTAGCACTCCTCATTCATGTCGCAGGGCACGGCGTAAAGCCGCGGCTGAGCTGGCCATCACACCTCTGTTCCATGCACAAAAAACAAGAATTTCACGCAACATGCAGAGGGCGACCTGGATAGGAATGTCATACAGGCCACCATGCCAGAGTCATTATAGCCTGACTACCCGTTCGGGAATGCGAACCGAGCTATTCCGCCACTTGGCAGACAATGCTAGTATAATTTTTTTCTATCAGATTGCTGCAGAGTGTTTTGCTGTTTACGTCTCTTGACTCCACCTCGTTCTGTCTACCCTCACTGACACCAGTCCGCTGTCCGAGTCGGCCAGTCAAATAATGCTGGTTGACAGCACTGAAACAGTCTGTTAAAACAGTACGAAACACAGTATAACAATACTTCACACAGTGGGAGTAGACTGTTCAGAACACATATGCAGAGGAGGTGTCACGCAAAAGAGTCGAACAAAACGCGTCACACTTGTGTGAAAGGTGTCCACTGCGTACTTGCCATGTGTGCTATCGAGTGTCCTCATGTGCCGTGCGTCTTTTGATACAGAAGGGAATCTCTCTGCCGCAGGAGCATATGACTGAGTAGATCCACGCAATGGCTAAGCATGAAGGGGCGAAGAGAACAGCTGAGACGATGACTGCAGGTGAATGCTGATGTATCAGGCTTTTAATTGTCAGTCTCCGTACGGCAGATCCGCAAACGGACGACCGACCAGATTGGTGAGGCTTATGTGTCATTTTAATGACAAAATTTTGGGGTTAAGTCCACATCACTGATGTTGGAAGTGACGGTGATGAAGTGCTCTTAATGTTGGCGAGGTAGAGGTCGTTATTCTGACTTGTCTACAGCGCATTTCCGCAGCGACATCACAATGCAGCAGTCGTTTATTCATCTGCTCGTCATATGTCACTATGAGTTAACCGCTATCTAGCAGCGGCAGTTGCCTCAGGCATCGCATGAATGCTGAACATTTAAGTGCGACCGGTAATTCCGTAGTGAGGAATCTTTTCTGCCACCTTAGCTTTAGTCTTAGCCGGGACAGCAGAAGTGAAAGAGACCGGCTTTTCTGGCTTGATTGGCGCAGGTTGACTATGGATTCGTTGTAAATGTTTTCAGAACTACCATTCAGCAAAGGTTCAGCTTTATGTTGATTCAAATCAATGACGATTTTAAATACAATCTTGCAGCCAAGCGAACATATCCCTGATATTGTTGATCTGATGTGCAACTTTATCATCCATTTTAACACCGTGTCAAGATCAGCGTATGCGCAAAATCAAGTTGGAGTCTCTATTATCAAGGATGCACGTGACATTTTTATCAATGGCAATTCTTTTTATGTATGTGAATGATTTAAGGACTGCTCTCTGAAACAAGATGACAAATTGCTGTGTCAGTATTTGGACGTCAATACAACTATTTACCGTCTCTCGACCAAAGTTTTGCGTATAAAGTCTTTTTTTACCTACTACGCACATACTGCTGCAGTTGAGGGTAATATCCACCTGTCCATAAACATTTATGGTAAAAGCATATGGACTGTGATGATGGCAATTCTGAATTCCTGAATATCCGAAACAGAATTCATGTCATATGAAGGAATTTTTGATTGATGAAATCCGTGCTAGATCATGCGTTTTCATTTTTCTATCTTACGCCAATGATAACTATGGAGCGCTCTGACGATACGAGAAGAAATATTCTCCAGCAGGCCCTTTATATTCTATGAAAAACGCATCCACTTTATGTCGCATACTAATATCAATCAAAGGATTTGGCATTGGGGATAGAAAGCCCGTACTTTTTAATTATTAAAATATACTACTTAAAAGCTGAAATATTAGAATCCCAACACCTCCTTAAATCAATTCCTCTTGGTAAAAATTTGTAGTCAATAGAACTCGTAGACTTAGAACTCCCAGTTTCTTTTTGTCTGGCAGAGGGCATCGCCGTTGTTTACCTCACAAATTTGCATTACTTTAAGTGTCAATCACCTCAGAAATGTTGCAGCTTACAAAGCGTGCTATACTCGTAGCCCAACAGTCCTGCTCTGATTCACGTCATTACGCTGTTGTGCAGTTATTGCTTCATATAAACTTATCCAACAGACAGAGCAAGCTATTTTATGGAAGATGACATAATTTAACCCGTAGACCAATATATATTCCCGACGGATCGGGAGAACATGCACTATGCATGCGTAATCGACTTTGGTCTCCTTGTGGTCGACGGCTTGCGCACTCGCGCGATATCTGTGTCCGTAACCGGCTGCAGTTGTCGCTGCAAGTCCTGGGCGACCGTGGGTCCTGCCTTATGACCCAATGGACATGTGCGAACCACGTTTGGCTGCTTGGGCAATACGCTGGGTGGATGTCAGACGTCGGTCGCGTGAACTCCACCTGTCCCTTCCCGCTGCTGCTAAGGTGATAACTACTAAAAAACTGTTGTTTTTCGTCAGTGCCCTCGGCCCGACCTGGACTGGCTGGAATCTTATAAGTAGCACCAAGTAGGACGGACAAAGATCGATAATTCTGTAGATTTCATCAAATGATGATGGTTCCCGGTGAATGCGTGTAGGAGTGTAAACAATAAGTAATTAATCGGTCTTCCACGGGATACATGTCAACGACATTACTGTGAGCGAAATGTATGCTCATCTCCAGTGTGATGGGACTAGAAGTGATTAATCCTAAGCATTGCATGAGGCATTAGTTTTAAACAAGTGATTAGAAAAATTAAGATGTTCCATGTGCTTGCATGACATGCGAAGCATATCCAGTACGCTTTTTTGCGGAATGCGCATGGCTTCTTCGTCCGGTTCCGAAGCATCAGAAACATAAATGCAGATTTAAACATGACAGTGGAATATATGAAATCAAGTTTTAAATATGTGCTTTGGTCTGCTCGACAACATCTACTTGTATGAGAAAGTTCGGAAAAATCCTATCGGCCACACACCTGTCCGTCTTACATTGACGTCACTGCAAGCGTTCGCGGACTACTATGTAGGTGGCCAATGTTTCCTCCGGATTGTTACTCAGCTGGTGTATCTGTGCATCGTCAAAATCTGCAACAGGAGGTCTAGAAATATAAAGCATTTTTTGCGTTCAACGTTAATAAACAATGATACGAGCAAGGGTGTGTCTCTAATAATAGCGTGTAAGAAAAGGAAGAGTTTGTTAAACATACGCGTAAATTCTCCGTGAATAATGCTCTCGTGATAGCTGTAGTTAAGCGCAGTCTGACTAATTTGCTCGCTGCGTCCCCTGCAAAAGACAATCTTATGAATACATCTGTCTTTTCTGCAGTCGAAACAGTGGGCTTTGCAATGCGTTCCCCAAAATTTCGGAGTATAAATATATCTGGGTATCCGCTATCGCAAATTGTGTTTCACAGCTGTTGGGGCTCTTCTTCAATAGCTTCAGGTGAGCAGATGCGCTTCACTCTAACTGCCAATTTCTAGACTATATTTCGTTTGATGTTGAGGGGAAAAAAATTGAGGCAATTAATGCCCTCGTCTTCTACGGTCGATACGTGTACGATATCTCCTGTCTGGCGTATGGTACAACCGATATCGACGACCTTGCTCAAAAGTTCATCACTACGAATCACTCGCTAAAGGTCAATGCCGAGTCTGAAGCAGATATCAAAATTGCGTTTATCGATGGCTATAACGGACATCCTTCAACTCTTTTGTCGTATGCAAAATAAATACATTTTTGACTTTATTCCACTGCATGGTACCAGTTGTTTATAGTATTTAATAGCTTTTGTACACGTAGCATTCATGAATATGAGCGTAAAACCGGTTTAGGCTGGTAGCTGCGTTGCTGGTGTCTGACCTGCCTGATAGTCTCATAGGAGCCAAATTAAGAAGAGGCCACCCGCTTAAATGTCGGCAATCCAGTCATTAAGTCCATAAACGAGCGGCATAGGGGTTTGCTGGGATTTTGTAAATCATTGTCTACTGTGATAAACAGCAAACTCGGTTTACCTTAGAGCACCCACCATTGAATTTTGTAATATCTAGAACCAAGTCGATTATTGTGTTTTTAATCTGAACAAGTATTAAAACAACCACCAATAACGAAAATGTAAAAATATCAACAACCTAACACAAATGTGCTGTTCTCTAGAGACGTTTGGAATACAGTTATCGCTCCTTCTTTATAAAATTGCATGTCTGTCGACCCTGTTTTATAAGGCCTATTAGGTTACTGTCTGCAATTTTTGTTATTTCTCTAGACCACGTTTCCCCGTGTATTCGGCTTGCAGTTTGATGTCAGTTTATAAGCAGACAACCGGAAGATTTTCGCTTTCCATGTTGACGTCTTACGTTCTAGGTATTTCGCAGTCTGCAATTGACTGAACTGTCAACCTTTCAATTTCTCAATTCTATTCGTTATCACATTGTCAGTTGGCTTAAGATAAAACCGCTATTAGCGTCTATGCGACCTGAAATGTGATTTATTAAGGAATTTATAAACGGTATGTGACTGTTGTCATTGACTTGGTGTGAGAAAATAAAATGGAAAGTTAAAAGAAGAACAATGACATGAAATCAGACAGAAAGTATAG
Organism: Spirometra erinaceieuropaei; assembly: GCA_902702965.1. Taxonomy (NCBI): domain Eukaryota; kingdom Metazoa; phylum Platyhelminthes; class Cestoda; order Diphyllobothriidea; family Diphyllobothriidae; genus Spirometra; species Spirometra erinaceieuropaei. The sequence goes on from CACRXP010000153.1 coordinate 188,843, forward strand.
TAAAAACTAAAAGCGAGTTTCTGTGAGGTCAAGAAAGTAATAGAAAAAGTATAGAAAACCGAACAAAATAATTTTACTTCAATGGAATTATTTAAAATAGCAAAAAGTGGTCTGAAAGCCTTGATAACTAGTTAGAATTAATTAAGAGGACCCTAAATATTACACTTGTTTTGTTGTTGACCGCGAGGCATTGCACAAAGGAGAGAATTGCAGGCAGAAAGGCGCACGATAGACGACGAATTAAGTCGGCGGTTTAATTCGAATGATATTGCGCCGTATCTGCGGGTTAAAAAACTGCAGCCTCTGACCCATATGTGTTGCTACAAGAGGACAGTGTGACTGCAGAAATTCAAGCAACATACGAATGGTTTCACCGTCAAGAGCAGTAGATGTGGAATAAGTAAGGCACTGGGGAGCCTAGGCATATTTGAATGAAGCAAATAAACCCAAAAAAGCTGTGAGTTGCGTTATTATTTTTTGGAGGTGTAAGCATGAAAAGTTTTGCCGAAGCGGTAGATGTAAATAAGGCAACTGCAGTTGAATGTTATCGCATATGCACATATATCTTCTCGAAGGCATATATAGCCAAAAGTGGCAAACTATGTGGACCTGGGGTAGAGCTTCGCGTAGGCGAAACACTTATAAGCAGAAGAAAGTACACCAAATATAGGCTAAGACGGCAATACTGAATGCACAAAAACCTAAGAAGGAACACCTCCTTTTTGGAAAAGTGAGTAACCGAACATGGGCAGCACTAAAAACAGTAATTATGCAATGGGTAACCAATGGAAGTGTCGTAGTGACGGACGAGCGTAAGTTTTATACTCGGTGGCCAACAGTCAGCTACGGACAATATATCATCAACCGTAGCCGAAATATCGTTTAGTCCACTACAGACGGGCATACTAACAGGATAGGAGCGTACTAGGGCCGCCTAAATAGGGAACCGGTACGCGATAGGAAGGTATGGACTCATGTAGATGAAGCACTGTATCGACTGTGGTACAATGTAGGAGCACATAACCGGCCGGATGAATTGTATGTCATTGTCTAACACGCAGCCGAAGCCTACTCCGTCAACACAGGAGACAATTAGATAGGGAAGCGGATACCAACGACTGAGCAGGGGAATGCATGAAGAAAAACGAGAACACGGTGTGGAAGAAGCGCAGAAGTCCACGAAACACTGGAGGGACAACCATTGCAACCGGAGGGAAGGGTTTTTGATAAGTGACTAAATAAACAAGTTGTTGACATTGTCGACAAAGAAAAGGGAGACTGCTATAAGCCAGTCATTTCCAACCCCGAAGTGTGGAAGACCCGAGGCTCGGACTCGCGGTCTGTTAGTTGGAAGTTCACACCATTAAATCACCCGGACCACGAGCCCGTTGTAAGTCTTTAATATCCGGACGATACGTAGGTATTGTTGCCTCAGCAAAAAACGAAAGGGGGCGCTAGAGGGTCATGAAAAGCGAGGCAGATTTATGTATCCAACGCAGGCAGGGTCTTGCAGGGACGGTGTTTTACTAATATGAGTGGGGAAGGAAGGAGCGGGTGAAGACTGGGGTCGAAATAAGTAACAAAACCTAAACCCTAACCCTAAAGATAGCCCTGTCTGCCAGCCCTAAACATAAGGAAAAACCTTAAACCCACGCCGGAAACACATTTTATCATATAACACTAGCAGTTTAGCCTAACGTGAAATATTTATAATAAATATTTTACGTTAAAATCGAACACTATACAGTAATCATAAAATCTAACCTTAAAATTTGCGTTAAATCCTTAACCTTACATAAAATTTAAGGTCTAGCACTAACCCTAACGTTAACCTAACCCTAGCCGTAAAACCGAAAAATAACCCTAAACCAAAACCTTAAACCTAACCCTCACCCTTACTATAATCGTAAACTTAACCCTTATCCCAAATGAACGATTACACAGAAATTTGTCCCTTACTATAAAACCTAACCATAACCATAATTCTGGAACCTAAACTCAACCTTAAACCATAACCTTACACTATTCCTAATTCTTAGACTACCCCTAATTATAGTCGTAACATTAAAACCTAACCTTTGGCATAGTCCTAAAAGCTACCACTGACTATAGGCCTAAAACTTAACCCTAACTCTTTCCCTGACGCCAATACCTAACACTAACATTGAAACCTAACCCAAACACTATTTCTTATCATTAGACTAACCCTAATCCTAAACCCAATCGTAGCCTTAAAAACCTAACCCTAACCCCAAAACCTAATCCAAACCCTACTGTTAACCCTAACCCTAAAATCTAACCCTTACCGTAATTTTTAAACCTAAATCTAACTTTTACGGTAACCCTAAAATCCAACCATAACCCTAAAACCTAACAGTAGCTTTAATCCTAACCGCAGCCTTAAAACCCACCCCTGACCTTGACCCTAAACATAACGATGAACTCCAACTCTACCCCGAGGCTAAAGAACACTTAACGGCAAACCCTATACATAAGCCAAGAAAATTGTCAAACACAAGAAAAGGAAAATGTTAATCGGATAGATTTATCCTCCGAAATATTGGGGAACGCGTTGAAAAGCCCACAGTTGCGACTGCGGAAACAAAAGATGTATTTATATGATTGTCTTTAAAAGGAGACGCAGAGAGCGAACTAGTCCGACGGCGCTTAACTACAGCTATCACGAGAGCATTCCTCACGACGAATTTACGCGTATGTTTTACAAACTCCTCCTTCTACGTTTTGGCGATAAAAAAACTACCGTTAGAGGCCACATCGATGTGCATCTACTCATTCACTTGCTCTTCTGGAGCAGGATAAATCGGCCGCACAACGAGACGCCTGGTAAAGAAGCTGCGTGAACATATGCCCGCCTGGCTAGACAGAGGTGAGAGCCGGTCGATTTCGAGTTCTATTCTCGGGCATTTAATCGATACGAACCACCGAGTCGATGCCAAGAAAGCATTTCAGGTTGTCTACCGGACACCAACATGCTTCTCTAAAGGCCTACGCCAACGGATACTACCAACGTCCGAGGCAATAGCGATACGCTTAGTGAATCCGGTGTTATGATGTCAGAAAACTCTGACACAAGCGCTTTCGCTGCCGTGGCCAACGCCAATCCCAGGTGATGAAGCCATGCCGCCTCAAATCCCTAATCAGGATGATATGTACCCCGTGTACTCAACCCAAGAACATTACTCAAAGACTCTCTTACCCCCCTCCCCTAGCTCTGACGACTAACACTCGCCGATCTTCTCATGCGGGCGGCGTGGGGATGATGAGTGTTAGTGACTTAATAGCCCTTGAGGCATTTATAAACACTGTTAATTTTGTACATTTTCTTTCGTTCATGTAATTGAATTGGCCTGAGGAAGAATTTCCGAAAACGTGCGTTCGCCAACTTGACTTTTTAAAATGTTAATTCTCTACTGAAATCAGTCATAATACGTCGGCAATAGCATATCGGCAGAAAAGGACGGGGATTCCGGACCACACCGAAAAGCATTATAATTTTCTTTAAAATTGAAAGGACTGTTATAAACACAATCAATGAAGTTTCTTCTACAGCGTATGGAAATATGCGGTGCAGGTGCAATGGATATGACTTCCTATTGATCACAACAAAATAAATGTATCCGCTGATTTAATCGGTGGGTCTGGCAGCGACTACCAATGCTTCGCCTATGGGTATTAACTAAATGTGCCATTTAACTATTTCTTACAGGCCCAGTGGGTGGCAATTATAAAACCAAGCAGAATATTTCTGTTGGTTTAATTTCCTTCGAAGTCCATTAAACCGCATCAACGAATCTGGAGTAACGGTGCAGCTGGGAAGCGGGTTGAAGCCAGCGACATGTGTGACAGTCTGGTTCATAGATAAAAATGCACCTAAAGTCATTAAATTAGAAAGTGACTTAAAGGCCTCTGGGATACTTACAGTTGGATGCAGATGGGTGACGGGGAAGTGAACTTCATAGGTGATGACCGCAAAAGTGACTGCATTCCAGTTTCACATTTTATGATTTTTGTAAGTCGATTGAAGTTGAGATAAAACCTACAGAGCAATATGGAATCCACTTACTCTTATCGTGCGTTAACTAGTTTTCAGTGCCCTTCTTTACCCCTATGCCTCAAAAGGTTTAACTCTAGAAGATTTACTTTTTTCACAATTACTCACACAACGATAATTCACGGTCAATGAATGTGTCTACCACGGAGTTAATTTATTGTACAGGTCCTAAAATATCAGTCGAGATCCTCTTATCAAGTACCAACAATGTGCGTCAATACTCCTACTGCTAAATTCGGTTATCATCGATTCGTATTGTTTCACAGAAATTACTCTACGCAAGTATGCCTTGAGTTCCAAAGTGAGTTTAACAACTGACTGATACGGCCTACCGTTTTTTGGAATGTCTGACGACTATGACAGCTTATGCTTAGATCTCGCAGAAATTGTTAGTTTGAACGTTAGATAACCCAGTCACAATTGTTTCATTATCTATAGCTATATGTCAGCACCTGTTTGACTTATTGTGAACCCCACGCAACGAACTACATACTTCTATTTCTTCTGCAGTATAATTTCCATTATATCCCGCCGCATGAAAACCATCTTGAATTCCTGATTGCCCGATTATAAGCACAGGTTAGCACTATTCGCATGGTGACATGTAGCTAGTTTAGTGAGTTATCTTCGTTTAACCGGTCGTCTATAAATAGTGGCCTTGAGTTCTTCTGCCTTGCCGTACAGATAAGTCGTTTTTGTGAAATAAAATCAAATTTATCGGAACATTTGTCGCCGTGCCTATCGGTATGGTTACATAAAGCACTCGAGTTGGCGGCTATTCACATCAAGTTTAAGCAGGCATAGACAGCAGAATTCGCTAAGACCAGTTAACTTCACAACAGCTTATCAATTGCCGCCTGTCGTTGCATAACACAGATAACAGGTGAGCAAAAAACATGGGTTTGGTCCTTGACAAAGAAAACGAATGTAGAACAACAAGTTCATCGGATACGGCAAGCAGACTGATCAATAAAATGGGTATTTTAAAACGCAACATTTGAAATACAATGGGGAAGCTAACACGCTGATGGATTTCGTAAATCAAAAGCGCTCAGATCAGTCAGGGCAAGCTACGGTTGGCCACGTGGTCCAACTGTTTACAGAGGTTGGGTTTCTCCCGCCGTATGTAGAATACAGGTAACGCAGTCATGGCGTTGTTCGTGCTCAAACTAGAACCCGAAACGATGTTTATGGGGGCAAACGAAAGACCGCTGTCAAAGTGGTGTTTTGTAATAGAAGACCGTTGAAAATTATTCCCCTGCTTTAGAAGTTATTTAGGCAAGTACTTAACTGGCCTGGTCGCCAGTTGCCCTTGCGTTTGCCCACTGTACTTGCATCCGCAAATACATGTACATTCACAAAAACAATTTGACGTGGCGTTGCATAGTGTCTAGTTTATCGATCGCACGTACCAGGCGACCTGCAGTAAGATCGACAGATACATTTGCATTTTAACGTGTAAACACACGCAAACGTTTGACCTCCAAATCAAACACCTCGTGATTCTTGAAAACCCAAGCAGTCCCTCGATGGGCATACCTGACAATTGAGTCGGTTTACGCAAAGAGACGAAGTTAAGCTCATAATTTCTTTAATGTTACAAGTTATTTGAACATAATAAATTGTTAAATGGAAATCCCGCATTCACCATATTCATAACTTCTCCTTTTTTTGGTGTTGACAATTACTGACGACAGTCCGTCGAGGGTGCATTTAAATAACCTCGCTTTAAGAATAAAAAGAGGTCGTCTGCATCCATATTTGCCAGTTCTAGTAAATCGGGATTGACGGACTCATTCGCACTGCCTGTAGAATTTGGGCCCACGTTGGACAGCTCAAGTAAGGACAGCCGAATTAAATTTTGTGGATTATTTTCCTTATTCCAGTAAGTAATATCAAGAGTTGCAATTAGTGACAAACCATCTAGTTTATACGGAAAGCACTGCGTGCTTGTCAGGGTGTCATCAAAGCTATCAGGTTCTAGGACCTGTGATTAAAACATTTAACAATTGAGGCACATTTAAATGAAATATCAAACAGGACATATGACTTAATGGGACATTTCCACGTAGCATTTCGTCAAAGTGCCTAGAATTAACTTTAAATAATTCACTTACGCTCGATAAAACGATGAGTTCAGTGTTAGGTATTGAGGACAGGCATGTTTACTGTAAATAGCTGGCAGGCCATATATCTCTTAAAAATGTGCAATCAAAGGACAAATGTGTGGGTACGATATTCATTGTAAATGTTAACAGTAAATTTCCGTAGGGCAGGTTTTTCTCAAAACTGAAATGATTTGCTCGTAGCACTAGGTATTTCGCAATATTATCCACTATATTTTCATGGCCACTTCGTGGACACTTGGGAATTCCTAAAAGAGAAATATTTACAAGGCACTTTCCGCGTATAAAGGAAATCAGAATAGATATTAGATGCATAATTGTTCGATAATGTCCTTTTACATCGTGAAAAAGCCTGCTAAATCGGTTGGGCAGCTACATATGCAGTAATGACTGTCTGACGGAGTCGTGTCTTTTACTTAGAATGCTATTTTAGTTGACCAACTGTCGAATTAAGGAAATTCGTGCGCATTTGCAATATATCTTCCAGACACTGAAGGTAATCACACTCTAATTTTTCAAACTGTTGTGAAAATACCAAAATGATTGTGGTTCTTTCGATCTGCTGTCCAAACATTTGTATTTAAACGTGAATAAACTGTTAGATGTCCTTTAGAAGACTCTCCATCTTTGTGTAAACAAAAATATTTTGGCATATGCAAAGGCGTATGCAACTTTATTCTGTGATATATCATTCATGTTTTATGAAGGTCTATGTGTGAAAGTGTTATCTGTCCAAAAATCTGGCCCAGCCAATCAACACACCACATGTTTCACCAGAAACGTCTTCGTATCTTGATAAAATAAAAGTACACACGAAGAAGATGAATTGTGTTGGTAGGGCCGCAGCCGCTTTTCGCAGGCGCTGGCCATAGTTCCAAAAAATAAAAAGATTTATTTGAAATGAACCTAACTACTTTTAAAAGTGCAACATCCGGCATAATGAAGTAAGAGGAGGAATATTATGAACGTCTTCATTTTGCGCTGTCACGCGCACAAATGTCTGTCTTATAAACCACTATTGTGCAGTAACCAATGCGGTAAGAAGACGGACTGCCAACTGAATAATGACTGCGCGCATAGTTAGACGCGACCTTAGGCGCGCCGGCAAATATTAAAACTTTATTTAAAGATTGCAAGCCACAATGTACAATAATGATCATGTCAGGGTAGTTTGTGCGTAGTTTAATGATAATTAGCTCTCCCAGTTTTAGATTTGCGATTCTTTCGAGTTGTTTGTTTGTTTTAGCGACCGCCTTATGTGTCTAGGATAGAACTGGCGCCTTATGTTTCGCATGTACTCTAATGCTGCCCATGTTTTATTAGGAAAATTAAAATATTCCTAGGACACATGTATATCAGACACATCGTTTTCGCTTTTAACTGCACAAGACAGCAATAATTTTATTCAGCGTTTTGAACACATGATATTCCAGAAATTGTATTTGTACAGTAAAAGAAAATAAAGTAGTGGATAAAAACGGTGTCGAAAGAATAAATGTAAGCATTTCGTCCTGGAATAGGAGAAGTGAACAATTTTGCGTATGTCACATGAAATATGTCTCGAAAACGTAAAGTATTCTTAAGAAATCCAACTGGCTTATTCGGATGAATGTTCACAGAAGAAATCATCGGTTTCTGCATCTATCTTAAATACATGTTTACTTTAAAGCTGGACAATGTATTATGCAACAATGGCTGTTATCCTGACAATATTTATATCGGCTAATACAGCAATGAAATAATAAATTTCCCATTCAGAAGTTGATGGTGCTTTTCTGAGATGCACAAAAAGGCATACTGGAAATCAAAGCGGACAGGCATCGGGATTCGAACATCCATAACTGTCAACCACAAGCCAATACCTTAAAACAACTAACGCCAGTAGAGTTAAATTTCATCGCAGAAAATGGAATCGTGAATTCATAAAAATCTATCGCGACAACGGTCAATATGTCTACACAAATGCCAAAAACAAGGTTTTTGTTAGTATAGATGCATGAGCAACGTCTCTTTGAATCATTTTAGACACGAATTGATAGGCCCTGTGGCACTTGTCGCCGACCTGACTGTACATGGAGGGTGTTGCTTTAAAGCAAAATATTTCGCATGCTGATGATGCCTCTCACCCAATGTCTAGATGCTGCATAGGCTGGCCAATTTCCCTATATGGGACCAATGGGAATCAGACGATAATCATAGGCTCTCATACGGCCGTAACTTATTACTAATATAGTTTAAACAACACGTTCTTTTTGCTGAAAATTTGTACTGCTGCATGTACGAAGTGCAAATGCATTGAACGTATTGTTTGCTAATATTTCGCAAATTCTCCACCACTAGTGCGCTGTTTTAGTTTCAGTTTCGGTTTATTTGAGAGAAAGAAAGGATTTGGACCTTTGAACTTCCTATTTGTTTGCAAGGAAGCGAATTACATAAAAAGTTTGAATATGAAAACATGAAACAGCTACAGCCGTTTGTTTGTATTGACAAATTTTTCGAAACCAGACAGATAAACAACCTGTTGCAAGCGTAAAACCATTAATGTTACTAAATGCGCTGTACAGTAGTCTGTCAGTGGATAATAGGTGCTATCTCACTCTCTGAGGGAGAGGAGTCGATTGCCAAAACTAACATTTGACGGACCTACGAAAATAATACAAAATAAACGTTATTGAAATACAGGCAGTTGTATAATAACATTAATAAACTGTTCTAACGAAATGCTAAGAGGATGAGGGTCAGGTGACATCATCACGTTTAATTGTGCAGTGGTTCAGTTTGCACTTAAAACCTCGACGGAGGTGGACATGACGACATCTGTGGGCGAAGCTTTCCCGGCCTCAATTAATCTGTTTGAAAAGATGAACTTCCGAATGTCCAGCCAGGCGTCAGTCACACGTAGGTTAGGTAGATGACCTCGGGGGTTCGTTATGGTCTCTAACTTAAAGAAATAAGCAGATATGAGACAGCAGCCCTGGCCGCGCATTATACGAAATGTTTGTATAAGGTCGCATCTTAGCTGTCTGTAACTCAGTGGAAAAAAGGCCGAGATAGGATAGTCGTGGTGCATAGGATAGTAAACCCTGTCCACCCTGTTTGTTCGCCTTTAAACCTTCTCAAGTATATTAAGATTTTTAGATGTCTTGCGTTTCCACACCTGAGTCCCGAACTCGAACTTTGGCCGTGCCAATGTCTCAAAGATTTTTACAACGCAATCCTTGTTGAAGTTACAGAAAGCTCTCTTGACAAGATGAAAAACTAACATCGCGGATTAGCTACCTTCGAGCAGTGGAGTGACAGTTTTATAGAAGCCGGGACC
>CACRXP010000153.1:199849-238838 GCA_902702965.1 Spirometra erinaceieuropaei
GCCTAACTGTCAGGTCTGCGCAGACTTCTCTCGTTAAACCTCAAAGTGGCGTCACACCTTAGCTCAGGGACTTGCCAATCGAGGGGAGTAAACAAGCTTACGGTGTCTGAGTATAGGATCGGAAATATGGGTCACAAGTGTCGCTTTTCTGAGTTAGCAGTATGATTTATTTAAGGGATGCAATTCACCTTAATTATTTGGGAATTCTTAGAAGACAACCTTCGAGCATAAAAACTGAAGATGTGATTTTACAATCAAATTTGAATAAGAGACCAAATGTTATGTATGCAGGCCTGCACATAATTGTATTATTATCAAAACACTATAAAAAACCCACAAAATCCTTACTTAAATTGAGTTTGTCATACGTCCCTTGAGACGTTTCAGTAAACGAACAGATGTGGGTACAATTTTTTTAGATATGACTAACCCCAATCTCGCCATGCCATTTAAAAAAATAGTCATTCTCAGCAAGCGTCAATTTTCCTTCTTAACACAGTGTTAAAAAGTCAGGCGTTAACTATGGACAATTTTCTACCGACATTACAGCTCTATACTGGGTGGTTTCAATAATCGTTGATTCGCCGATAGCATCACTAGCCGTTTTGGCCGTCGTTAGTCTGAAGTGGATCCAGGCCTCAACGCTCTTATCGTTATGCCCGCCTCCGGGTTTCCTTCACACTCACTAATCAGGCAGTTCTTCGCCTGCCACTCAACCTTTCGAATGTTGCCGGCAAATTCGTCTTGCCCAAATCCGTTTGAAGATTTCTAAGGCAGACTTCGAGCATATGTTTGAGTTCGGCAACATCTGAAAGTCCAGCGGATATTGGGCATCATTTCTCCATCTCGTTCTGATGACTATTAGTGCCTAGCGACTGTGTGGCAGTTTCCAGTTGCTGAACTCAGGAATTACTCCTTCCCCGCCCATACAAGTCTTTGTCCTCTTGCTTCACGCTTAAGAAATATTCCCTAAGTTTGATATTTTTCCTTATAAATAATATGTCCAAGTATTAGTGCCCGTTGAATTGTTGATTGCGTAAGTCATAGCACACATGTTGCTCCAATAAGTGCATATCCAAGAGGCGTCTCGGCGTATCCTTAGACTGAGAAAACGGAAATCACTGTTTGGTAGCAATTACATGGTTGTCGTACGCAACGTTTGTAGAATTAATTTGTCTCTGGAAATATGTAATTGAACTGCTATTGTTTATTTGGGATGTCTGGAGGACTTTATTGAATGTGCGATCTAAAATGGCCTCCGAACGGGAGAACCATATTCAAACCACGCACGACATGAAAGATCTGTATTTTGATCTCGAACATCTGTATAAAGGTGCAATCCCCGAGTTCTGGTGACTTATGATTTCAATGTCCAAATCTCTTGAATTAAAATGAAATTAAAATTAAAGCACAGTTCCCGGTCGTTATTTGCCTAGTCATTTCGGTGCCAAAAACGACCGAGAAGCAGTTTTCGTCAAGGATTCCCAAGGTCCACATGACGGCAAATCTCACTTAATTTATGAAATCATAACCGCCATGTATTTAAACCACGAAGCAAATCCTTTTTAAGCGGTATGTTAACGACGTCTCCTCGTTTACAACTAACGTTTTGATGACATATTTTATAGTCGGGTTTTTGTAATTTTAGGATACTTCGGCTAATCAATGAAATGGATTAATTGGAAAGATTTATTTATGAGCAACATTTGTGAAACCGAACGTGCTCGGCTGTGAGGTAGCGCTACAATATGCTTATTTAAAATTTCGCATGTTATTGGTTGATTGACTAACTCAAATCATTAGCAACGACGGCTCAGAAAAGCGGTTGGAGAGGTCGCGCAAGCTTTCTTAAAAAATCGTAAAACCTGTACATTTATATAGGAACGAGGTAAAAACTGATACGTGTGCGTGATAAGACTAACCCATTACGTTTGGCCTTCAAATGCAAAGACATGAGTGGGGGTGAGGCCGCGAGAGCAGAGGAGGCAGTCACTGACAGTGAGAATTAGGCTGACCCTGTCACGGGGGTAGCAGAGGGGTGAACGGGGACGCGGAAACGGGCCTGCATTTAATCGATCTTAAGCCACGATAGAGGCTGAGCGTGCTGGAGGTTCTTCTGCGGCCTCTCTACCCTGATGGCAGTCATTTCTTATGTTTTTAGTTACGAGCGACCTAGTAAATTACACAGAAGTCTTAGTTAGTATCCACGCGGATTCGGATGTCTATGTTATTCCCATGAACCTTCCTCAGTCATGTCGGCAGATATTCTCGTAGTCGTACGCATAGGAGCCGTCATGAACCGTCAATGCAGCCTAACAAGCACCGCGTCAACAATAGGCCTGGACTAATTACCTGTATTCATGTCTCCGTGACCCGTGTACCCTTCCGTTCCCCCTGTGACACGGTTCAGCCTACTCTCCATTGTCACTGACTGCCTCTTCACATCCCATCCAACCCACTCTATTCACATGCCCCGTTTGCAAGAAGTCCCAAACACAAACGATTTTTAATGTCAAACGCTTTATCTAGTATCATCGTAGTGGAATCAAAAACTTAACTTCACCGTAGCTGTCATCACATTAAATGCAGAATTCGTTAATGACCTTAGCCAGATGCTGGTTCAAGTTTGTGTAAAGCTCATGGTATTCAGCCTTGGTCTCATGTCTTACGCATGGTTCTTTGAGTGCAAGGTCAATCCGTAAAACCCGTACAAGCAAGGCACTTAAGTTCTTATAAGCACACGCCAAAGGCAAGCGTCCTGTGTAAAATGTGGAAAGGCCATTCATGCCCAATTTACAGATTCGTGCTTTTTTGGTTCAATTGCAGTTTGCAGCTCAGAAATTTTACGGTCCAGATTTGAAATAGCGCATATAGATAAAAATCGATTGGTTTTTTGAAACGGGCCCTAAGTTCCTGTCAAGAACATTTTTCTGATTTGCAATTATTTAGCCAGCAAATTTTTGCCTTGGCGCGTATTTAACAAATTGCAACTGCCGTCTTTAGCGCTAAAGTAATAACCTTGACTGAAACGTGTAGGAGCCAAAACATTGAATGAGAAGACAGCTTCATCTTGACTTAGACTCTCTAGCATTCCTCAACTTACATTGCCTCAGTTAACATAAACATAACCTGATCAAGTATATATAATACGAAGTAAGGTAGTAGGTCGCCTTATCCAATTTACTCATTTACTTGAATCCCCTTTCCCCATCAGTCTTTAATGAAAAAAACCGGCTAGTTAGTAATTCCCTTCACAAAAACCAAGAAAAGCATTTCATTCACACAAGAAAAACTGCGGCATACAAGAGTTTACTGTTCCCGTGAAGAAAGCGTTTTTTCGCCTAAGTTGCCAAGTTTTCAGTGTTGTGGGCTGCAGAGTTCTGAATTGCTGGAAGTTACTGCTGGCACTTTATGGATTGGCCTTCCAAAATGTCGTGTTCCAAAAAGGCGTTGAAGTCATTGGCACGCATGCTTAGCATTTTTAATAAAAAAGTGTTGATGGGTCCATATGAGCTGTCCGAAACGTTCGTGCATGCATTGCACAGCTTTAGAGAGGACAGTCGAATCATATTTGGCGGAATTCTTTTCACCCTCCCGTAAGTAAAATCCACAGTCGCCTTCAGAGCTAAACTGCCTAATATGAACGTGGAATATCCGAAACCAAAGCGTGAAATTTTCCGCTTTTTAGATCGAAGGCTCTGTTTTGCGTTTCAATTGTTCATGGAGAAAAATAAATAAGTAAAAATGGCATGACTAGCATTCTGCCCACTAATCGTCAAGTTTACTTCCATCGTTATCTTACCTGTCTTGCCACATGTACTTCGGCTTTGGAGATCGGAGCCATGCATGAGTATTGCCAGTATCTCTCTGTCCATTTGTCCCGTAAAAATTTGCAGTCAAAAGATAAGTCTTCCTTCTGAATTTTAATTATGATGTAGTAACGCCAGGATGTATTTTCTAGTATTTTCTCAATAAAGCGGTAGTCAGCTTGCCGAGCCAAGTGGGTAACCACTTCACTGAGACCTACTCCAAAGCTAGAATGCGGGCATCTCGTTTTATCTGGAAGTATTAATAATCTCGTCAATATTTAAGCTAATAGATAACCTTTACAATATATAATGTACGAACATAGCACGCTAATCATGTTTGAACAACAAAAGTTTTCAGTTGATGGTCCTCGTTTTGATTCAGAATAAGGCCGGGTATGGGCTCTTTGTCTAAAGCCTACTTCGTCCGCTGCAAACGACATATAATTTAAAATATGTGAGTAAACAATGTAACCTTTTTCAGGAAACGCACATGATTCGGGACATTTTCATTCATTTTAATAGCTGCACAATTAACGCAGCTTTCGAACGGCTGTTTCAGAACATTTTGACATGAAAATAGGAAAACAATGATTTGTAATGTCTCCTGCGCTCACATAATTGTGCGGTGTAATTAAATTATTTTGTTAGGTAGGCTTATTAAAATTTATCAAAGAGGTGATTCTATCGAATTCAATCGTCAAAAAGCGCTGTTCTGATATAATAAAAATAATTTTTAAAGATAAGCTATTTGTACGCCAGCAGTTTGCTAATACCAACTACGTCAGGCTTTTCATACGAAATGTATATGTGCTTTGTAAGACAAAGGAAAATAAGCATGAAATTAAAATTGTCTAGGTATTTTTTGTAGCTTAAGACAACAAATATATTATATGTCAGCAGATTTCAAAGACGTACGGAAAGGAAATTTACCTCTCATAATTAAGCAGCATTCTGTACAATAAAGCAAGTAAGAAATTGCTGCCAGAAATTTCATTCCTGCATGAAGGCAATAATAACTGTCAATGTTTAGAGATTGAGAAGACAACCATATGGTTCGATAAACTGTTCTTTTTTACAGGTTGATTTGAACTAGCAAATAGAAAATGCACCTATGAAATTAAAGCTACTTGCTAATGTTCTGACTACAAGGACGGCCGACTGAAGCATTAAATGTCTGAGGTAAGTTTGAAATCAAGACAAAAATTTGACCTCTTCAAGTCGCTGAGGTTTTGATGGTAAGACTAAATAGAAGGACTTGAAGTATGTCGTTTAGGGATGTGGTTGGCCTTGGGCAGCGTGCTATAAATTGTCTGCATTCAGTCAAGTAGCATCGGTATTTAACAGCAGCAGGGTACTATGGCTCCAGGTATGGAACAGGGTCCCTTTCGCGAAGAAAAAAATACGATCGCGGGGACAACAGTTTTATTTGCCTGAGGTTCTAAATTCTTGATCGAACCCATCATATGAGACAGTAGGAGCCGACATGCCACCGCATACGTATGAAAATTCCCACCTCTAAAAATTTGAATATGTGGCCGGATCGCGTCAATTGAGCCGGAACTTGAAATCTGGCATCATTCCTCTGCAATGCGACTGCATTTTCGGCCAGTCTCATTCTAAGCAGTTTTCCGGTTTCTTCCACGTAGTTTTTTTGCCCGAATTCGCAGGCTAACTGACCCCAGACGTTTCTTGCTGTGATAGTGTGTATTTCGGTATCATTACCTGAGGCCTGATGGTTGCATCCGGTCTGTGTGCAACTGCGAACCTAATGATGCGACAGAGAGGCAGGCAGCCTCCGAAACTTTCTTGATTTACGAGCTCGTTTGTTTGTTTGTTTGTATTAGCACCCATTTTAGTCATTCCGTCATTGTCAGTAAGAGACATTATTTTCTCTTCTCAAACGCAAATAGTACGACTCATTTTCATTTATCGTAAAAGTGTTATATCCCTACTAGCTATTATACCCTAAATAAAGACTGGAGAGCTTGTCCACGATTCATGTACAGTGAGTGACCGATCTCCTGAAATGTCGGCTGGAATTTGGAAATGCGCCTTCCATCAGAAAGGATTAATTAGTCGCAGTTGTAATAACGATTATCTCGCGGCACAATATTCTACCATTTTAGACTCGGCAGGATGTCCGTTTTTGAGTACACTGCTGTTTAATCTCCTATGGCAACCGCACTCGTTAAGAAATAGCGTCTTATGTAGCATCTATTCTTTCCATTGATTTTTTGGTAGCTTTGTAAATCTAAATATATCTTTTTAAAACATGAATAAAATATGCTTTTTCAGTTTAATCAATTGAGAACTGCGTTTTCTTTATATGTCATACTCACGAAATGAGTATAATCAGGCTTTAAAAAGTTTCCAAATATAAGATTTTTAAGACCGCGCATTGTCCACTCAAATAGCATCTTACTGGGTCTTTTACCACGGCTTCTCATGAAATGTACAACATAGACCACATTCATTGCTAAATTACATGAACTCTGTATGATATCTTTCATGCGGCTAAAAATGTACGTTATTTTCTTTACGCAGGACGCATGCACCTTGTAGAATGAAATCACTGGGTGCTTATGCTACGAAGTATAGAGCTCCATATTATTCGGCACATAGAAAAATTGTTTAAAAACTTCATTATGCTTCTTTCTTGGGTACAACATATACAGAAGACGTGCTTCTCCGTTAATTGACTGAAAGAAAGCATATTTTATATTTATGATTTCCTTAAGATATACTTGAATTTGCAACACCGTCGAAAATCAGTGGGAAGAAGCATGCTTAATAAGTAGTCACTTTTTTACGAGTACGGCTGCTACAGGTGATTGAAGTGCGACGTTTTCAAAAACTGACATTCGGCCGAGTCCGCACTGATATAAAATTTTGCCGCAAAATAATCAGTATTAAAAGCGCGACAAAGTAATCCTTCCTCAGAGGAGACATAGATAGTCAAAAACTTAGGCGGCGAACCAGAATCCCCGCCACCGTAATCAGCATACATGTCATGCTATGAGCACGAAAACAAAGACAGAGCAGCCACAACATGTCTGCACGTTGCGTGAGATTGTATCGACAGGTCTACCTTATGATATAGGAAAACATTCCACAAATGGCTCTTCCAAAATAATCTTAACAAACACGGCCCAAATTCTTCCGATGTCCTTTGAGCAAGTGTGCTTAGAATCTTAAATGCTAAGTATTTGTGGCCGGAAAAAAAACATTTTACATTGAATTGTATAACAGTTCTGGTCTAGTTCCACTTCATAAATAGGTCCGACACTTAGTAAAACCCGCACCGTCTATTAATCACTTTCTCAGTCACCTACTTAGGAGCTTGAGATCGTTTACTAGTTTGGAATGGCAATAATTCGTGTAAAATGACGATGGTGGTTCAAAGCAGTACCGTAGCAATCCACGCTGGCCTGTCAGACAAGCTGACCGACATCCACGTCAACTCAGAAAACCAGTCACTTATGCGTCTCTAAAAGCCCTGCTATTATTAATTTAGGCAAACTCGTCTCAAATTTTCCCGATGGCCTCTGGGTGAGTGCAGTATGAATTTCAAGGGCTTATGCATCTGTCACAAAAGGGCACTCGCCTTCATGGTTCATCTGATAGACAATCCAGTCTTACGCCATCTCTTCTGCATGTCATTGAAGTGTTGACCAGACTGAATTCTGTCTTACACGGTCAAACGGTCATTGTGTAATTAAGCTGCTTATCCACTTTTGATCCTTTCCGGCAATTAAAGGTAATTTGATCATAGAAGAAAGAAATGAGCGTTGAAATATGGCCTGTTTTGGATTACGGAGGCTCAAAAAAAGGAGCCTGCTATGGACACATTTATGAAGAAGAAGCCACAATCGCTGGAACAAAAGCCATATTGGCCTTAAGTTTCCTTTTCCCCCTTTGGCACATCATCGGAGACAATAACCATTACTACTTGTTCAAAAACAAGGGACAGGTTTATTTAAAGGATGCGGTTGATATGCTACTACAAACCTAGGTATATTCTCGGTTACCGGCGCTCCTCAGTGATCGTTCCACTTGGTGTGACGATTGTATGATGCCAACATTTGCAAAGTTATTTGCAGCGATTTCATCACGCGTGTTGGGTGCTAATTTGACGACTTCTCAACCATTTGGTCCACTCCTCCTGGCGTTGCGAACATTCTTTACCTGTGGGCTCCCTGCGTGGCTAATAATATCGTCAGAGCAAAGTCACGGTACCAAGTATGGATGTGCAAAATCAGGGTACATGCAAATATAGTGGAAATTTGTTAACTATAACTAAAACAGCATACGCGGTTGTCAGCTCTTGCTATATTTTTGACCTCTTTAAATTTGAATGTTTGTTCGGATCTCGTCGAATAAGCCGTAACTTGAGGACTGACGTCATTTATCCGCACGGCTGCTGTGTGTTCGACTAATTGCGTGTGGAGCTGTCTTTCGGGTTCCCCGACGTATTTTCTTTATCCTCAACTGCATCAGACCCGATAAGCGACTCGAACCGTTTCTTTCCGTGACAGCGCGCCTTTCGGTTTTTTTCCCTAGGGCCAGATGGTTTCCTCCGGTCTGTGTGCTATTTCACTCCCGAAATGGTGCAAGAAAGCGCTCGTCTACTTTCGAAGCGTTTTTAACGTCGGAAGGCACTTACGCCCAGCCTAGCATACTGTCTCCAAAATAAATTTTGTGACGCTTTTCCCCTGCCTCTAGATAATGGCGGCTTTCTCCTAAAATTCACCATTAAGTGGCGTGCATGAATATAATCATAAAAAAATTCTTCACGTTTCGAAAGTGAATGGCTTTTATCTGGCCTTTGTGAAAATGTCTTTAGAGTCGAGTCATGTGGATGCCATTCAGTCTTGATGTCGGTACTTCAGTCATTAGGTCCATGCCTGAGAGGCCCAGGTAGTTTGCTGGGATTTCCTCGATCAACGAAACACTCTCATAAACAAGAAACACCCTTGTGTTCTGCGAACCTCTGCAACCAAGCCAAATGCGTTAAATCTAAATAAATAGTAAAAATTTATCAATGTCAGAAAGTTACAAAATGACAGCCAAACATGATTTGGCTATTTCTATGGACGTTAAAGGTATAGTCACATCTGGTTAAATATTGAATTTAATATCTTTCATTACTGCTTTGTGAAGCTTATTGTATGCTTATAATAGCAGTTGCATTAATCAACTCAATCTCTATTTTACTCATATTCAGTTTCTGGGTTGTTTTTTGGTATGAAAGCAGGCAACTGGATTATTTTAGTACAAATATTCATAGCCTAACTTTGTTTTTCGACGTTTCACTTTTGTGTGTGTAAGAATACGCAGTCGGCTGAACTACTAAAGTGTAAACCTCCCAGTCTTTATTATTATCACGATGTAAGTTAGCTTACGAGTCAGCTATTTGTAGTCTTCATGCGTCTTGAACTAGGAATTTTGAAGTGCTAACAAATGGAATTTGACCCCTTTTATTGACACACATTAAGGAACCTTTAGCAATGGTTAACATTTAGTTAGACTTCCGGATCCCTTTGCATTAACAAAAAAACTGCGCAAATATCCTTGAAAATAGAAAATAAATGTCAAAGAAAAAACTTGTACGACGATCCTTATGATATCAAAACTCCTGGTCTCGTCTAAAAATAAAATCACTCAGGGTGTTCAGTTGGAGGAACAATCCTGATGACGGAGTATATTCGCTGCTTGCTGCGAAGGAAAACTTTGAGTAAACTTTACACCAAATTAAACAAAATCATAAAAATGCAAAAAGACTATTCTTATTGTGCACCTTGTTTAAAATAAAAAGAATGTGAGCTGAGCTGATTAATGTGCATTATTTCGAAAAATGAATTCGGTTCACCTCATGACTGCCTACTGCCTTCTGTCGATCAGTCTATTTACCCAGACAAAAGCCAGCACTTTGCTGAGCACTTGGTTTTAAGAGTCATTGGCAAACGTTAATGCCTGCTGGTTTGGTCGAAAGACGCTTTAAATTTGTGGCTGTCTAAAACAGATAGTAAGCACTGGACGCATCTGGTTTTGGCGATCCCAGAAGCCTTAAAACTAAAGCTGCTCTTTCTATTTCGCAACTTTTTGACAATCAGCTGTGTGAAGAGGTGTCCCGGGCAAAAGAGTTCTGTCAGTTTTGAGAGACACTGATGTCAACGGTATCACATTACTTTGATAGAATATTCATGATCCGCGTAGGTTTGCTGTGAGAAGGTAATTTTTAAAGTTGTCAACGAAATGTCAACCACTGACGTCATTGCTGAAGACTGAATGTTCTCATTTGGTGTATCAGCCGGATAGAAACATCTGTTGATATCCGATTCGACAAGACATTATTCCCACGCGTACGAATTTAGGCTTTTTCAACTCGGCTAAGATATTCAGGTGCATTTTGTGCCAATAAAGCCCTTGACAATCAAGTTGCGTAAACCATCAGTCGTATCCGTACGAACTGAGACTTTGTTAAAGCGACTGAAAGATTCTGGCAGCATCTGCATGTTAGAGCATTTATCATGTAATCTCCACATATTTAGCGCTACATGCTTATTTGATTGACTTCGTGAGGGTTAGTTTCGACTAGTTCTTTTCAGCAGATATTACTTTATTGCAAACTGTGCTCTGCACCACTGAGACGAAATATACGAATGCAAGCATGTTGCGACTACGGCGTCTCGGCAGTTGTCAGTGCCGTTTACATCTTCAGAAGAGGAGCTGACAGACAAGTGCTGGCATGTGGCATGCTAACCGCTCCCCGCAAGCATCGGTCTTGAAGTGGATCAATGATCGGTACTTTTTACAATAACTGCTTTCAACATTTCATTTTTCAGTCGAACTGCTTTGTGGGTTGCACATCAGGGGGTCGATTAACTTACACAATTGTCCCCGTTACTGCCCTGAAAAAAGGCTAACTGGCAATTAGATATCAGTTGTCAAATAATGTCCTAGGCCTTTGTGGTAGGTGAGATAAAATTGTATATTTATTTCACCAGAAATAAAATTATTCGCTTCATTACCACTTTTTTCATTATATTGAGTGCTACTGATCAAAAAAGAAGAATTTCATAATATGCCGTTTTCAACCTTCCATTTGATACAGGGTACCTTTCGCTCATAGAAAGGGTCCGCCTGTATGTGTACGAGCTATTTTATTATCTGTCACTAGCGTTGCCTAGAAGTCACCGTCTATGTTAACTACGAAAGCTTAATGACGGATAATTCTGATTGGTTGAAGCTACCGCGATGAACATCTTTATAATGTTGGTGCTAATCGGAATGTAGATGTTAACCTGAACACTTCAGTCAATTTAGAACCACTTAGACAAGGGACATTTCATCACTTAGCTTAAAGGTTTCTGCAAGATATGTTGTTGTTAAACAGAGGGAAAATAGTCGAATTTCGCCTGTTTCCCTGAAGGATAAGAACACCAATTAACAAAAAAATAGTAAAAATCATTATCTTTCGCAAAAAGAATATATCCTTCACGCAGCCAACCTTTGCATGCTAACGAGTACATCAGATTAAACAAGGCTTGGTATACTGACAATATCTGGCAGTTTAGTTCGTCAACTAGGTTTTTGTTATGCACGTTCCTGGCTGCTGAGTCAGACGCCGCGGTCTGTTTGTCAGCACAAATCCTAGAGAAACTCAAAGGTGAAAGTCTTTCAACACCTGGAGTTCTGTCTCAGGACGAACTTCATGTTCGATGGGACATTCTGCGAACAGACGAGGTCGCAAGACTGGGTTCGCCGATGTGGGCAAATATCACCGAGGCGGGCCTGTGTTGGTCTTTCAACACTGTGGACCAAATATTTGGTCGGCGTGTGAATGGTACCTTCGTCTTCATCTAACAGGATCAACTGTTGACATTCACAAAACTTCTCAATAGGTTTTTCTCGATCAGTTAATAACTAAAAAAGAATTCTCCTGATGAAAGTGTATGCCGACATTCTTTTCCTTTTTTATCTCGCTTTAATAAAGTTTGGTTTTGCCAGATTCCAACAGGACGTCTGCTGCAACAGGAAGATTGTAAGCACAACATATTCGTTTTACAGAAGTGATCGGATGGAAAGACATGCTTCGACAAATTAAGAACATAAACAGAAATCCCATTGTGTTAATCTAGCATAGTTCATGAAGCTACATAATAAGAGCTTAGTATTTAATTACTTCTAGTAGTCCACATTTAAGAAGCGTTTAATGTCGCGCCCTGTCGAATTAGAGATCTGTGGAAAAGTCAGATTATTTACACCAAAAATTATATAATATCTTAGCCTTTGTCTTCAATGCTGCATTTGGCTTCCTATGAAGAATTTTCTCCGCGGCGAGTTCTAACACTCGGCTACCTCTACAGCGCGTCCGCTTTTCAGTGGCGTACATTCCAAAAGCCCCAGTCAGTAAGTTTTGAGAGGCTCTACTTTCAATGGCCCAGTGACTAACGCATAAAGAGCAAGTAATATCAATAGCGTTCGACCGACCAACTTGCTAACGGATAAGACGTAATTCATATGAAATATCTGCCTCAAGCACGAAGCATACAGAATTCAAGTGTTAAAATGCACGATGTCTTCGGATATCTTTATTTAAAAAGAGTCGGCATCACTTTGGACTGTTTCACTGCGCTCGACGTTATTGAAGACATTCTTTGTAGTTAGCATCCAACAGACTCTTTTTCAAAAATTTGTTAAAGTCAGAAGACTGCATCTTAACTAATCCTAATAAAAAGGGGTCTACGCCTCTATAAGGACGTACTGTAGCACTTGTTGGTGAATTGGAAAATTTTGAATGGAAGATAGTCGAATCTTATTTGGCATGTTGATTTCCTTTCCCCAGTAAGTGAAATCGAGAGTCACCTCCAATGTCAACTCAGGTAGATCGAAGAACAAATATCCGACTGTTCTCCACAAGTTATTAAACGTTTGCGTCACGTATTCCTAATATATAAAACACGTCAATGATCATAATGTGTGTGTTTGTTTTACCGAGTTCAATAAAGAGGATATAAACTGAGAAAACCCTCCGTACTGATTATCTTACTTGTTTTTCAATATGTAATTTGGCTTTGAGAAATGATTATCGGCACGTGTACTGGAAATAGTTGGCGGGCGCTACGTCTCGAAGGAATATACATTTAAAATGAAGGGATGTGCAGTCTGTGAGAAATTTTACTCTCAAACGCGAATATGCCTGAAGGAAATTTTTATTTCAAACTGTGCATGATAAGCCTGGAGTGCCAAATACTCAGCGACGTCATTTAAGATGATATCGTAACCATTCCTCGGACATTCGGATACACCTGGGAATATAAGGGTTTGAGAAATTATCAAAAAGATAAGTAAAATTGTTTTTTTAGTTTTTGGCTGCTACTTGCACGCTATAAACTTGATTTTTTATTGGGTACATCGTATTGTAATCGAAATACACCTATGAATATATTGCTCCAAGTATTATCTGCTATATATTTCATAGAATGCTGCAATTGTGAATGTTTAATACGAATTACTGTTTATAAAAAAACAGGCTTCCGTGCAATGAAGCAAAATAGAAAGCATTATCAGAGGTTTCATTCCTTTGTCACATCAACGTGATTTTTCAATTGATATACTACTGCAGACTAAGAAACCAACGAGGCGAGCAGCAAAACTGTCGTAGTATCATTGGTCATGCGACTTGACGGTTGTGTTGACAGGTGTACCGGACACAAGAAGCCAGCTTATAGAAATTTGCTCCTCCGTATATTAAATTCCACCATTTGATAACTACAAATATGACTGCGGCTCTCAAGCACAGTAGCACAGTTAGTTTTTTTCGGGATGGTGATAAGAATGTACAGTGACAGGCAAACTGCACCTACCTGAGCCGGTCACAACGAAGCCAGATATACGAGCATGTTCATCGTCCTTCGAGAAAATATTTATGAAAGATAAAATAATGTACTTTGAAAAACAAGGACTTAAAACCCAAGCTGACACCTTGATCACGAACAATGCTTAATGACATATTTAGAACCCCGTGTGCGCAAATGAACCGTGCATGTCTGGTCATTCTACTCAAACATTTTCGTGGCATTCGTCGAATGCACCTTTTACTTAAAACGACCCGCCTGTTTACGCATAGAAAAAGGTTTTTTTAGACACTCCCCTAGCCATTCAATTTGCCTAATAAATAAGCAAAGTAAATTTAAAAAATTGTATACAAATATACTCGTGCAGTTTCTGCCGTTAAAATTAAAACCGCGTTTTTTAAGGCAATAAAATCCTCCGTTATACAGTGTTTGATATTTTACCAAACTAAGGGTCCTCGGTTACAATCTATTTGCGTAGGTTTTAATTGAGTTTTCTACGTGAACATAAATTGTCATGTTGCATCCTTCGTACATGCACTGCAAGTATTTTTTTCGTAAAATAACTGAAACCTATAGGGCTAATCAAATCTGTGTGGCGTATTTAGCCATTGAAATATGCAGTCGGCATGCTCAAAAGTTTACCAGCATAGTTGCACTATCTCTTTGCACGTGGCTCAATGGCAGAGCGTTAAACTCCATGACCAAAGATCCCGGGTTCGAATATCAAGTGATGCAAACTTGGGGTTGCGTTTGACTGGCTGTTGACGGCTAATAAGCCAGAAATGGCCATTCCGATCTCCCTTGTCTTTGTCGGCTCCATCTCATATATGTCTACTACTAGTCGCTGTGCGAATGCCTGCGAGGGTTTAAGTATGAGCCCCAAGGCACAACAGAACGAGCATGCTCTGTAACCTGATCGGTGAGCGCGCATTAGTCATTATATAAATATATATATATTACATGTCCGACAATGCGAATCAGGGATTTAGGCATTCGAGATAGGCAGATGAACAACAATAAATTTGAAGGAGATTGCATTCACATCAATGAGAAGTCAAAAAGCAAATGTGTTTTGTTGGTTGATATTTTATTTCCCTATTGAATTTTTCACTGCACATTTTTAGAAATACATAAGCTCAAACTATTTGCAGTATACACGCGTATATCGAGTGCCAAACACACTTGTTTGAGATTTTTAATGAGTTCGTAAATGTGTGTCTTTGTCATTACGTACAATTTTGGATTTTATGAAGTCACCCCATTAAAATGTTGTCAAATGCCTTGTTAAAAGTCTAATTTTATTGCGAATTTGTTCGTATTCTCGAAGTTCCGAATATTCATTTGAGTACTTCTAGGTCATCAAGAATATAAACGTTGGCGAAAAGAAGATGTTTTGACTGAATTTTATGTGGCTGTTTACCAACGCACCTCTGCCAGAAAAAATAAACTATGTTTTTAATGTTCGTTATGGTTCGAACCCTTATTTATTCGTTGTAGTGAAAACAACAACAAACCACTGACACGTTGCACACAAATATCCAGTTTCTGTGCGATTGTCAACTATGCAGTCAGAAGGATATTGTCACAATGGACTCGCCGATTTGATCACTCACTGCAAAGGTTTTTATGGCCGAATTTGAGGAAACAGGATCGTAATATAATACCGATTGTTACGCGGTCGATGTCTGCGATTGACGGTTGGTAACACCGATAACAAAGATCTTGCCTTAACTTTCAGCACGCAGCAGTGCTTGTTCGTGTTCCCTGCAGAGTCTGAGGCAGAAAGAGACAATGATTTTCTTGATGTCCTCTTGCACAGGTAAGAGTATTTGTCTATCAAGCGCAGAGTGTTCCGAAAAAAATCTGGATGAAACAATACGCTAATTTACACAGTTTTGTTCCTCGTAACATCAGAGAAAATTTAGTCCAGGGATTGGCGACTATGGTGAGACTCATCAGCTCACCTGAAACAATTAAACCAGAATGCTAACAACTGCGGAGCACATTTTTTGGGGACGGTTGCCCTAATAGATTTATCCACTGAAGTATTGGAAAACGCACAGCAAATCGACTGCAGAAAAGAATGTTGTGTTCATGAGAATGCCTTTATGCTGGGGAAGAAGCAATCGCACTAGTCAACCGATGGTTAACAACAACTCCTTTCGACAAATTTACGCGTGTGCATCACAAAATCTCCCCTTCTAAGTTTGGGAGATAAAGATAGACTACCGTTGGAGGCCAGATTAGTGAACATTTACTCATTCACTCGCTACTCTAGAGCGGGAAACAGTGGCCGTACACCAAGACGCGTGGTAAAGAGGGTACGTTAACACATACCTATTTGCCTAGACAGAGGTGAGACCTAATCGACTGCGAGTTTCATTTACGCACATTAAGTCGATGGGAGACAGCGCGTCAATGCCAAGGAACCATATTAGATTGTCAACCAGACGTCAGTGAGCTTCTAAAAATGTTAGCAACGGCTGAGGCAGTGGCTACACAGCTAGCGAATCGAGTGCTATGATGTCACAAAACGTGGATACAAGCGCTCCCTCTACCGTAGCCAACGACCACCTTTAAGTGATGGCACTACAGAGATACAGTAATTCATTGTAAATACTAATAGTCATGATGGGCCTTACCTTTAAATGAGATTAGTTTTGCCAATGTTTATGATATTATACTCACAAGATTTCGACAACGAAAAATGCAGTAGATCGGTTTTCTGTCATTCTTTATCTTTACGCAAATCTTTTGCGTTGAGATAAATTGAGAACCAATTTAGTTTAATCTGCTTTGTAGGTTTATGGTCTATAAAATGTTTTAGTCTAGGAAAAGGCCACTACTTCGATGCGACATAAAAAGACTGTTGTTTTGCGGAAGTGCATGCGCGTTGGGCGTGTAAAAGGTGTGCCCATTCTGTACCTCCCGGAAATATGTTCTTCCACCAACCATTTTACACTGATTCTTTACATGTTGATGTCGTAATTATTTTCTTTGTTAGGCACAGACGTCATCGAAAATGGCAGCTGACAGAAGCCTATGGACATTTTTAGTTTTTAAATAAAGTGAAATGTCCTCCTCACCTTATATGCTCATTTTCGACCTCACAGGAACACAGGAGACAAAAGCCCACGGAAAGTGCTATTTTCGGAAGCATTTTAATTTTAAATTTTTTGTCCACATTGTTGTATGCATTCCAGCCATTTCTTAAAGGCCACCATTAAGTAGTTGTTGATGTGTCAATATTTTAAAAATGTTTATTACCAGAAATGTCTGCATTTCTGGACGATGATGATCGGAAAGTGACTTCTTGATGATAATACTGTCTCAACTTGCTATTTCAAAGAGATAAGCCCACCAAGATTCAATAAGCCAGACATGCGTCCTTTTCCAAGGAAAGCCTTGGGGGCCTAGTTGTCTACTTAGAATAAGGCAATATCGATTTTACTAATTTCGTAGGTCTGATGTCCGACTTTATTTTTTCTCCTCAGAAGAAAGTATCACGCAATGTTATTATTTTACTAAAAATGCTGAGTCCTTTCTAGGACGTTTCTGGATGTCCCTGTCGTAAAGTTAACTTAAGCAACGAATCAGTATGTCCCTTTTTCTGTTCCCTGTATGAAGACGGTGGCATTTCCGCAATTGCTGCAGACTCTCCCTGTTCGTGCTTAGCGACGTTGCAATATCGCCAACCTACCTCTCAAAAAATTGAGCAAGCTAGAAGATCTACAAAACGCTAGTTAATTAAAACAACTAATTCCTTATGTAAAGGCTGTCGGATAGGAAATCTTGTAGCAACGAGCCAGGAACTTAGGTGTTTTTAAGAAAACTCTCGCTTTGATAATGCGAAAATGTTAGCTTTTGCAGCAAAAAAACCGCTAAGTATACTATCTGTTCAGGTGTGTAAAAAGGAACAGTTTATCTGTAAGATAGTCCAGAGATTAAACTGGCGTCAGACTGTAGTTTTATGTGCAGACAAGACTTTACTCCAATTGCATCAACAGTTCTCCGTTGCTTTTTTAACTGAAGAGGGAAATAAAGTCCAATATCGTTAACGTCCTCTATGAGGCAGACATCTGCTTTTCTGCGTTAGGCGGTTCTCGAACGGATGAAGAAGCTATAATCCTTTCGCGAAAAACGGCATAAGGGACATCCTTTTCATTCCCTGCTAACGTGATAAACTTTCTCATTTGTCTAATTGGACGCTTAGTATTAAGGGAAGGCTCTAACCTTTTTTCATCAGAGTCATTGAATTGATACATTCAACCACGCTGCGGCTAGGAGTTAAAGTTTCTAATATTGCAGTCGTGGACTCCTCTTTTTTTTAAAGAACATTTTCGTTATCACCAATAACGCGCTTTACATAGTAAGGCAGTAACAGAGGGCATCTTTAAAAGCCTAGCATATGGTTATGTCTTCGTCAACCATATTGCTTGCAGCAACGAGAATGACAATTATTATCTACGTCTTTGCAACCACAGCCTTCGTAAACGCATTGTCATTATCGTCTGTAGTCTTTATTCTGCGTTACTGAGTGAATGGTTGTTCATTCTATTTAGGTATCTTGACTGCCGTCAGTATTAGAGTGTGTTTTCGTAAGTATAAATATTGTCTAAATGTTTTTATTAATTTTAGCGAGGAAACAGTGTCGAATTGGGTCGAGTTTAGAGGATGCTACCTGACAATTGGCAAAATTGCATTGCAGTGACACCTTTTAAGTTACTTAGACAGGATCTACACGAAAGTTTAATTTCAAGCAAAACAGTCAATAAAAGATGTAATGTCCCCAACGCAGTCGTTGAAACCTATGTATAATACGTTTTAAAGCCTTTCGGCCGATTGTGCACGCGTCTTGCATGTTCCTCTCAAACACTCCCAGAATTATAGCCAAACAAAGCTAGTTTGTTTGTTCCGCCGGAAGACGTATGTTGAGTTTGCTTTTCCATTGGGCATCGGAAAGTATGCCGGCATACATTTAGCTATGTTTCTTTTAACAAAGGATAATGCAGCTTCCATTTGTCGTTCTGAGGGGTTTATAAATGCTGCGCGGTTCTGAGAAGGACAGGCCATTCCCGAGCATAGCAGTTCTATATTAGTTAAATCGCTTTTAAATGGGCTACAAATAAACAACTAAACGCAGGTGAGGTCATAGACAGAATGCTTGACTATATTCTCAATGAGACGAGACATGAGCTGAAGTTCCAAGCCATGTAATCACATCGCTGTCAAAACCAAACACAACGAAATTTATGTCCGGAGGGTTCAGAATCCCCAAGTGTTCGACCCTTAAGCAATATAGTGTTTAAGCAATTAAGGATCCTTGACAATGTCTTTCTATTGCCAAATGTTTTACAAAACCAATTTACGATAAACATTGACACGTTTTAACACACAAAGAGAAAACGTATGTGAAAAATATCGTCTAACGCCATCCATGCACTGTTTTTAAGATAGCGAGTCGATGTGTTGCATTAGACAGTATACCGATCTCCACCACCAAGTAACCACACAATGATTAATCAAAGACTCAGTTTCGCAGCGCCCGTACCAATATGAGAATGCCATATGCTTGAAATGCAGATGGTCCGGTAGGGGACTGCAGCGTGACCTAGTCTGTTGTCGTCATAATTATTGAGGGAAGAAAAGTCGTCATCGGGAACTGTGGCTGTAATGTTTTCCAGGTAACAAAGAGATGAAACAAGAAGCACTCCACTCCGTGTCCCAAAAGCCTGTCGGTCATTTAGTCACTTTTAAAGCAGAAGGACCCAATCTCTTACCTGTATCAAAGATCAACTTTTAAATCCCGTACGCTCAAAAACGGCTTGTTCTTCTGGAATATTTAATATAAAGCATTTATAGGACGTCGTTAAAATTAATGCCAAGACAGGATATCAGTGATAAATTCGCGTCCAAGATCTACGAATCCGCCACAGTTTTGAGTTGTCTGCAAGCTTTCTTCCGGATTTGCTATGAGCTGCAGCCTAACGCTAGTCTGATCATGCGGACAACATCAGTTCAAATAACGTTACAATATGGAGAGGAGACATAGATAGTCAAAAACGTATACGACGAACCAGAATCCTTGCCACCGTAATCAGCATAAATGTTATGTTATGAGCACGAAAACTAAGACAGAGCAGTCGCAACATGTCTGCAAGTGGCGTGAGATTGTATTGACAGGTCAACTTGATGATATATGGAAACATTCGACATTTTATTCTGCCAAAATTATTCTGAACAAGCACGGCCCAAATTCCTCCGATGTCCTCAGAGCAAGTGTATTTATAAGCTTGAAGGCTTAGTCGTTGTGGTCGGAAAAATAATCCTACTATGAATTAGAGCACTGCTGCAGTATGGCCGGTTACTCGCGTTTGGAGGTGTCTTTCGGTTTCTCCGACGTAGTTTCTTCATCTACAATAAGGCCACTTACCAAATAGGTCTGACACAATTCAAAACCCGCGCCGCCTGTATGTCACATTCTTAATCACCTACTCAGGAGCTTGAGATCGTTTACTTATTTGGCGTGGCAATAATTCGTGTTAAATGACGATGGTGGGTCAAAGCTGTACCGTAGCAGTCCACGCTGACCTGTCAGACAAGCCCACTGACATCCACGTCAACTCAGAAAGCCACTCACTTATGCATCTCTAAAGGCCCTGTTATTATTAATTTAGGCAAACTCGTCTAACATTTTCCCAATGGCCTCTTGGTGAGTTTAGTAAGAATTTTAAGGGCTTATCTATCTGTTACAAAAGGACACTTGCCTTCGTGGTTCATGTGATAGACAATTCAGTTTTACGCCATCTCTCCTATATGTCATCGAAATTTTGACCAGACTGAATTCTGCCTTAGACAGTCAAACGGTCATTGTGTAATTAAGCTGTTTGCTCACTTTAGATCATTTCCGGCAATTAAAGGCAGCTTGATCACAGAAGAAATAAATGAGCATCGACTTATGGCCTGCCTTGGATACTTAAAATCCAGATTGCGTAGGTTCAGAAGAAAGGAGCCTTTTACGGACACATTTATGAAGAAGAAGAAGAAGAAGGCACAATTGCTGGAACAAAAGTTTTGTTGGCCTTAAGTTTCCTTTTCCACCTTGGACATATCATCAGAGACAATATTCGCTACAGCTCGATCAAAAAGGGGACCAGATTATTAAAAGGACGCGGTTGTTATGCTACTACATACCTATGATTATTCGCAGTTACAGGCTGTCATCAGGAATCCTTCCACTTCGTTTGATGACTGCATGATGCCAACATTCGTGTATTTATTTGCAGCTATTTCATCACGCGTGTTGGGTGTTAGTCTGAGTACTTTTCAACCATCTAAACCACTTGCCTTGGCGTTGGGAACATTCCTAACCTGTGGACTCCCCGCATGGCTAATAACTTCATCAAAGCAAAGACACAGTAGCGGGTATGGAAGTGTAAGATCAGGGTACATGTTAATGAAATGGGGACAAGCTAAATATGACTAAACAGCTTGCGCGGTTGTCACCTCCTGCTAGAGTTTTGACCTCGTCGAATTTGCACGTTTGACCGGATCTCGTCGAATAACTGTAACATGAGAGCTGGCGTCATTTATCCGCACTGCTGCAGTATGGCCGGTTACTCGCGTTTGGAGGTGTCTTTCGGTTTCTCCGA
The DNA here is from genome assembly GCA_902702965.1 of Spirometra erinaceieuropaei. Classification (NCBI taxonomy): domain Eukaryota; kingdom Metazoa; phylum Platyhelminthes; class Cestoda; order Diphyllobothriidea; family Diphyllobothriidae; genus Spirometra; species Spirometra erinaceieuropaei. The sequence goes on from CACRXP010000153.1 coordinate 221,171, forward strand.
CGTAGTTTCTTCATCTACAATTTCACCAGATCCGATTAACGACTCGAAACGTTTCTTGCCGTGGCAGCCTGTCTTTTGTTTTATTTGCCGAGGGTCTGATGGTGGCCTCCGGCATGTGTTCTATTCCACTCCCAAAATGATGCAAGAAAGCGCTCGACAGCTTCGGAAGCGTTTTTGAAACCCGAAAGTACTCACGACCAACCTAGGATACTGTCTCCGAAATAAAATTTATGACACTTTTTCCCTGCCTGTGAGCAGTGACGGAGTAATCCTAAAATCCGAGTCCGCCTTTACGAGGCGTACATGAATACAACAGTAAACAATTTCCACATTTTTCATGGGAAGTGGCTGTTATCTGGCCTTTATGAAAATGCCATTCGAGCCAGGTCACAAAGAAGCCATTCGGCCGTAATGTTGGTACTTTAGTCATTAAGTCCATGTGCGAGCGACCTAGGTAGTTTGCTGGGATTTCCTCGATTAACGAAGCTCTCTTATTAACAAAAAACACCTTTGAATTTGTGAACATCTGCAAGAAAGTCAAACGCGTTAAGTCAAAATACGTAGTGAAACTCCTATCAATATCAGATCATTAGAAAATTGACAGCCAAACAAGATTTGGCGGATTTTATGGACGTTCAAGTTATAGTGACATTCTTTGTATTATACAATTCGATGTCTTTCATAACTGCTTTGTGAAGCTTATTGTATACTTATACTAGCGGATGCATTAATTATCTCGATCTCGTTTTTTCTTATGTGTAGTTTGTGGGTTGTTATTAGTATAAAAGCAGGCAACCTGATTATTTTCGTGTAAACTTTCATAGGCTACTATTCTTTCTCGACGTCTCACTTTTGCTTGTGTGTAACACTATGCAATTGGCTGAATTTCTGAAGTTTAAACCTCCCAGTCTTAATTATTATCACGATGTAATTAAGTTTGCGAGGCAGCTTTCATGCGTCTTGAACTAGGAATTTTAAAGTGTTGACAAATGGAATTTGACCCCTATTATTGACACACATTAAGGAACCTTTTAGCAATGGGTTAACATTATAGAAAATAGTTGTTAAATAAAGATTTTGGGATAATTAATTAAATAATCTTTTAAAAACGATATCGATAATGTATGAATTTCGGACACTATACTGGTTGGCACACACCTTTTGCTCCATGAAAGCTTAAATTGTGTCTGGCAGGACACAAGCATAGTAGCATTCTCCCGCCCATTATAAGCGGCCTTTTTAAATTCCAGAAGAATTACTCAACCGAAAAAATGGCGCTTACCATAAGATAAATCCCACAATAACTCACGCCGTATTGCAACTCAACTTAGTTTTACCAATTACGTAAACATTATGTCTATTTTCGCAAGAAATCTAATTATTTTGTTTAACCAACGTTCTGGCTTTGTACGTGTTAGCCAACGTGTGTCATCAAGTAGGGTATTATTTCAAAGATCAACGTCAAAATGGCAATTCGACTTACGTGTAGTAAAAACGTTTCAAAAGCAATGGCTTACCGACTTACAAAGGAACATAGTTCAGATGCACTAGACAATATAGAGGATTTAAATTAAGGAAAATAAAAGGAGAATTACTATGCGGCATCTCAGATCGCGCTTCCCAAAGAGAGAGTACAGCACGTATCCAAAATCGCAATGGCATCACAGAACTGGAGGTCATTGCATGAACACATTTCATAATTCCCCATATAATAACTTCAACTCTTCCACTGCGTGAATAAAATCATTTGTTCTTGTGTGTTTTTAGGCGTAACAAATCAACCTCATGTCTCTGTGAAAAATATAACAAGGATTTATTTTATTTCGTTTCCGATGGACAAATGTATACTAACTTATAATTCCTTGCTGTTAGGATGCGGATCTGACTCAGCAGTGACGCAACAAGGTCAATATTTGACTCTTATATCATTCTAGGAGATGGGTTTTAAATTGGCACAAATAATACGAGAGCAAATTCATGCACATAAGCCGAGACTTACAAGCCTCGAGTTCGAGCCTCGTGTGTTTCACACTTTGGGGTTGGCTATGTCTGGTGGAAGACGGCTAATAAGCCAGCAATGGCCATTCCAGTCTCCCTTGTCTTTGTCGGTATGGCCATTCTGCTTTGTCATGCGCCGTTGTGCGGCTATTGGTTGGGCTCGAGAAAGAGTTAATAAGGCACGACGGAACGAAAAAGGACGATCAGTAAGCGCCCCCTACCATTGTTTATTCCCGATCGAAACCAACAGGGCAATGGGCTCGTGGCCCAGTGGTTAGCGGCGTAAACTTCTGAATAACAGGTCGTGAGTTCGAGTCTCGGGTGTTTCACACTTCGCCGTTGGGTATGGCTGGCTGAGGACACCTAATAAGCCTGAAATTGCCACTCTGGTCTCCCTTATCCTTGTCGGTAATGCCATTCTGCATTGAGTTTTAACTGGTGGATTGTACGGTAGATGAACTAACTCATGAAGTGTCAACCAAAATTTCGAAATGCGTTCTCCTTTCGAAAAGATAAATTAAGTAGTGTTATAAAACTAATCTTGATGCAACCTAAATCTGTAATGATCCAGTTACCTCAGGGTGTCGGCTTTCGAAAGAACCTTTTTCGGCTGCACGAAAGATCTATACTCTGCAAACAATGACTACTTATGTAATATGCGATTTTCCCATTGATTTTCGATGTCCTTGAAAATTCAATTATATTTCCCGTAAAACATGCATAAAAATATACAATCTGTTACTTTTTCGGTAGAAAATAACGTTTTCTTCCAATTTCATACTCAAAAGCAGATTATAATTTGGTTTTAATAAACATTTCTAATTCCCGAATAATTTTGAACCCGACCTGCTGTTACACTTGCATCTAGAGTTTCAAAACTACAAGCTGTATATTTTCCGTGCACAGAAAACCATGCATTTCTCTATGGCGTTAAGAGAAGACCATATGAGGTTCATAAAAGTAGGCAGTGGATTTGAGCAATATTGTTAACTTTACAAGCCACATTCGTAAATGCAGATACATGACGTTTCATAAACAGTCATTTAAAAGTATTAGAAAATCTCACAATTAAAAACTTTTTGAAAACCAAATGATACTCTTTATTTGAATATGAACTTGTAATTAGCACGTGATTTCCTACCAAAAAAGTAAAAGAATGCTTATTTTTCTGCGTTTTTTACGTAAAATATAATTGTATTTTCAAGGACATCGAAAGTCAATGAGTAAATTGCATATGATACAAGTAGTCATTTTTGCAGAGTATAGATTTGGCATGCAGCTGTACATGAGTACCTTCGAAAGCCGACACGCTGCAGTAACTTGATCATTATATATTTTTACTGAATCATGATTAGTTTTACAACACTACTTAATTTATCTTTTCGAAAGGAGAACGAATTTCGAAATTTTGGTTGACATTTCATGAGTTAGCCTATCTACTGTAATTGTATGCGTTCGCCACCTCGTTTGCAGACGAATACCAATCTCTAGATTACCCTGAAGTTTTATCTTGACGTTCGTCGCTCCTCAAATGTATATAAAATGAGAATCTAGAATCCAGTCAATATCGCTGTCATTATTACTGAAGTCGCCTCCCTTGTTGTCCATTTGTAGTTCCAATTTAATATTCTATTGGCAGTTTAGTTATTTTTTAATCTATAAGCTACACTGTGTGGACATTTGTTTGCACAAACCCATTTTCTAGATGTGTCGTCATTTCAGAACGGTTGTTACGATTAAATTGACGTCGAGCGACAAAGTAACAAAGACTAGGCTCAGGGTCAAAAGACAGCTACCGTTCTCCAGGCCTATTTACGCATGCACGGCTACAGTCTTAGATATTAATAATAAACACCGCTCTTACTTGAATAAACTTATCTACTCCAATTTTGAATAAAATGTTTCTGGAAATTGAAAAGCGACAATTTCTAAATTGGAGTATCTACTTGAAAACACTTGGGGAATGCTGGGGGATCTAATGACCAGCCGAACCCCTCGCAGCTGCACCATGCAGCGGCAAAACCTCGGCGAAACACGCGTGTATGGGCTTTTGGATAGTCCCTGTGCTGTTAGTATGGTATCACCTTACCCTAAACTATACTACTAGGTGCCTGTGGGCAGTCAATGAATATTACGCGGTTAGCCGCTGTGGCTGATGGACTTTGACTCAAATATTCATGTATAAAATTCTCCGTCTGTGCCCATATACCTTGCATAAGCTGATCTGCTCTTACTTCGTAGATAATTTCTCAGGATATTAAAAAGCGACAACCTCTCCGAGTGTCGTGGTCAGAGCCACTAACTGAAGCCGCGAATACTTCAACTTTGTTGTGCTCGGTTCGGCAATCATATACTGGTTCCCCCATCGCCGTTGTTGCTGCCACAGTAGAAAGGACTTTGATCATCATATACATAGTACTATTTCCATTTTGATTTGTCATATGAAAAGGAGAAGGCTCTTCGGAAAATCGAGTTGTACTCGTAAATGTTCAAGTCGGTGACACCGACCCGTCGTCAGACGAAATTATCAGAGGGGAAAGTGAAAGGGGCAGACTAGGTCGGCTGGCGCGGCAGGACAGACAACGACAAAAAGACACTTGATGCGTGAGAGGGGGGTACCGATTTATGGTAGGCTGTGGGGGAGGGGGAGGGAAGGAAGAACCGTTAGGGCTCCCTGTGTTGGAGGTGTAGAAAACGCTGGGGATTGATGCTTAGTGGGAAATATTATTATATTTCTGAATTACGACACATTAACGGCCGCAGATTAAAGATTGACCATTGTGCGTCAGACTTCCCAAATTGCACCGGAGGATTATAATGGGGTCGCAATAAACGTGGTCGTGGTTCGCAATAGGGCGATCACTGGCGTATTTACCCTACGACTGATCATGTAGAAAAAGGAGGCTAAACGGATCATTAAACGATAAAATTGGAACACTCTTATACTCCTTTCCGACTTACCAACCATCAACTGACACGAAACAACGTTTTTCATGGGTTCGAATCCATCTGTTTTTGCGAAAGAATGCGCCAGTGTAAATTTCATTTGCGTTTTTAATTGTTTTTGGTTATTTGGCGCATTTTCCGGACTCAAAGAACACTTTCACGAATTTCGCGCATATTTGACACAATGCTGTTAGCGATAGCATTCATAGAAATTAAGTGAAACATTCAAATGGGGAAGATCATGCAATAGGAGAAGCTTAAACACATAATAAACGAGATGCATGGTCTTCTGATGCCCCAATAATCTGCTGGAGTATATATCTGCGACTCCATCCGCATCTAGACATTACCTTGTTTTTTTCTTTTTTATCAGTCTTATATCGACAACACCAACCGTTATTTATGTTGTTTACATTATTCGTGATTTGCGTATAAGAATCTACACTCCCTGCCCCTGCATCGGCTAGTTTTGTAAATACTTAACTCCATTAAATTCCACAGTATCGGATTCATGTTCTTGCCTTGTCTACAGACCAGCTATTTTAACCGAGCGATCGAATTATGATCTCAGGTACCACATCTCCTAAAATATAAAAATAAACGTGTGCAATCAATGGAACTCATTTCAAAACCACATGCATTTCTAAACGACATCCGTGTTAAGTGTATGATTTTAACATTAGTATATTATCTGGCCAATAAATGGCCGCTTTTGCAAAACTTGAATTACACATGTTATGCGTCACGCGGTTTACCTCCAGATCATGGCATTTAGCGGCTAATTGAAATTCACAGAGGTGTCTGCAATTTCACACCAAAGCCTGCCTGGCAACTCAAGAACAATCTGTCAAATCGCATCACTGGCTACCTGATCTACAGGAGTATATAAAATGTGATTGCCTAGTCAGTTCACGCAAGAATGCAGCTTGTCGCGGCACTTTCTTTTCTCCTATATAATGTCGAATGTTGCTTACCAAAATGGGGTAAATTGTATAATTTTCTACCTCTGTTAATTTTATTGACTTCAGTGTACTGTAGATGATAGAAAATTAAAAAATGGAAGCATGTTTTCAAATCCCGTTTTTTTACATTCCGCCTGACACGGCATGTAGCTGATTTGTATAATTATTTCAAATCCATGCACATGACCATGTTACTGCCCAATTATAAAATCCACTGAAGTGCATTTTTTAATGCAGCACATCACGTTGTGAAAAGTAATCTAAAATAAATTCGAACTCGGCTGATCCACCTTCAGACACTTTCTAAACCCGCCGGCTATACAAGACCTCCTCCCCCTGTTCTTTTTCAAAAACACGGCGACAAATTATATTAATTAAACAGTCGATTAGGCTCATGAAATTGCCGAATTCGGATGATTACCTCTAAAAGGGTAACGTGGATTTACAGATAGTATATTTACATTAACAGCCAACCACCTCCAACTAAACAAATTTCGGCATAGTAGCAACCTTCGACAGTTTGGATTAACCAAAATGTGTCGTCAGAAATAATTATTGAAAGCAATCTTAATGTTCAAAAATAATGACGTGATTTTTTGTGTTTAGATGTACCACACTGCCCTCGTAATAGTTATGGCTTTAATGTCAATGACGTTGCTGAGTATTTCACTCGGAAAGCTGATTACCACGGCTTTGCGAAAATACTAGTGACTAAAAAATGGCGTTTCTACGTCATATTTATAGTCCACGCGGAGCCTTTGTCCTTTAATTGCACTTTTCTTCAGAACGAACGAGCAAAAAGTTTCTCGCAATACGCATGCTTGTCTCCCATCTCTGACGTTGAAGTTCACACATTAAAAGAGGTAATATAATAATGAAGTACCAGTATTAACTGTGCCAACATAATTTAGACCGAATGCTATTTTAGCCATATCTCCCACCTGTGTTTTTGTTCTATGCATATTTTCAAACCAACGGAGCTTGCATTGATAAAGGAAGACGGTTCACGAAATAGTGCTAGATATTTTAAGTTCAAAGTACGCAGTTTAGTGCTGATGGCAACTGTCAATGTAACTTACTGATAAGTGGATAACAGCCTGCCAAATATAATTTGATTGTCCTCACCGAAGCTCTCCGGTGCATATTCAAATGCTTCAGACAGTGCATTATCAAAGATGTCATAAGCACCAGTGAGTTCAGCATCCTTATATGTCAATAGATGCTGAGTTCGCAATCCATAGTGTGCTGGCAGTAGCCATTGGCAGTAGAAAACTATGCAGCCTACAAAACTTACTATCATGCCAGAAAAATGAAAGAAAAAACTTTGGATATTTAACTTTCATATATCACGGATTTCGTTCTGTTCTGGCCTTTCTGCAACTAACATTAATCCCCACATAAGAATACTGCCATGTCGGTCACTCTGTTGTTGCCACTGAGAATTATATGGCGAAAGATGATTTAGGTAAATTATAGTACTTTAATTAGAAGTCAACTGCCTGATGCAGTGCAATATCATGTTAAATAAGCTTGGTGCGTAGGTAGCTTGAAGCAATGATCGCTGCTAAACACCAGGAATTCTAAAGAAAGAAATTAAACTTTCAATAGCTCTGTTTGCAGCCTCTTCGCACTCACCTAGGAATTTACCAAAAATGTCAAAAACGGTAGCAGAATTTTGTTATAAACACTCGGGCACTGCTATTTTGAGGGTGTGGCGGTCACTGATGAGAATGTGCTGGACGAGGTGCGACAGTTTTCCGTTAAATGGGAAATTCTTTTCCAAACTGCATACATAATGTTTGATTCAAGGGAGGTTTAGTCTGCAGTGAGAAGCAATTAGACAATAAAAGACTCTTAAATGGTGACCTTTACTAAATTTCAACTGTGTCGGGCAGTTGTTCAAAAAAGAGTGCATGCATGGGCCTACGTCCTGGCTTTCTACTCAAAGTAATATGCAAAAGGCTTGGGACCGGAACGATAAGTTTATCGCAAACTGCAGTTGGCATGCGCTAAGATCCATTAACTTACGATGCTCTTGCATATATGAATATGTTACAGTCAAGTTATGGTAGCATCTTGGCTAGCATGATCTGAAATCAAAATAAAAAATGTGACACAGTCATCCTTCACAATTACCTAGGAGTATTCAAAAATGTCAAAAGGAGTGGTCAAATGCTTTTTTCACCATGCCTCTCATTTGTGTTCTTATTATATGCACATTTTCAAACTAACAGAGCTTGGAACGGAAAAAGCTGGAAGATCCACGAACAAGTCATAGATATTTCAAATTCAAGTTACGCAATTTAGCCCTGAAGGCTACAGTGAATGTATCTTCCTGGACAGTGGACAAGAATCTGCCAAATATGTTTCGATTGTCCTCACTGAAGCTTTCCGATGAAAATGCAAATGCTTCCGGCAATGCACAAGAACCTGTCAACTTAAGTTTATTGAAGATGCTACGCATGCGAGCCAGTGACTTCAGAGTCCTAATACATCAAGAAATGTTGAGTTCCCAGCCCCTAGCTTGTCGGAAGTAACTATTGGCAGTACAAAACTGTTCAGCCTTTAAAACTCAAAATCATGCCTTAACAATGAATAAACCTGTGAATATTCATCTTCCATCTGATTAAGTTGCATGAATACATTGTTCTGGCTATTCTGCAAAGAACATTACTTTCCACATCAGATTACTAATGGGCCTGCAAATCTGTTCTCGTTCATAAGAGCTATAAAGATTAAGACGATTTTGGTAAATAATTTTAGTTTAATTCAGACGGCATACTGTCTGGTGTCGTACAATAGCATGCTTACAACCTTGATGTATACGTAGCTTGAAGCCATGACTGTTGTCTAGCGCTAGGAAATTAAAATTTATAAAGGTGACTCTTTTGAGGGTGTGACGCTTATAGCTGATAATGTGCCGAACGAGGCGCAGTGGTCTTCAGCCAAATGGGAAATCCCTTTCCAACTACAAACATACTGTTTGATGTAAGAGATTGTGATAAGACGAAAAAGATTCCAAAATGATGTCTTTTTTAAAATTCCAACTATGGCGTGCAGTTTTTCTAAAACCAGTAGACTAATTGCATAGGCTTACGTCCTGTCTGCCTACCCAAAGCAATCTGTATAATACGTGGGTCCAGAACTTGCTACGATGAGGTCATCGCAAACTGCAGTTGGCATGTGCTTTGATCCGTAAAGTTACGATGCCCTTGCATATATGAATATGCTTAAAGTTATGTTGGCGTCTGCGCTGGAATGATCTGACAACCATAGCCGTTACAGTGTTGTATGGTCTGGAAGTTAGCTGGCACCTGTTTCCCTGACTGTACATGCCCTCGTGCATCCGCGTGAAATACAGGTCACGAGTATGACTACCAAGCCATCCTCGTCACCCTTTCGGTACACTGTTTGGGTTAAAATCTTAATAAAGCTTGTACTTTAGAGGGTTTTTATACGCCTGTGTAGGGGCTTAGCCGTGCCAACCCTCTACGACATTCATCATTAGTCTACCTGCGGGCATATTGAAACGCCTAATAAGTTTAATCTCGACCAGAAATTGAGTTTTGGTTAATGCTAGCATGTTTCTCTAAGCCATCAGAGGGCGTTATGCACGGGCTCATAAAGATTGGTACGAATGTGAAGTGTGCTGCAAACATTATAAACAGCATAGAAAAATAAACGGCTATGATGCAAAAATAATTCACATTTTAAATACATTCAAATATTAGTTAAAATGCACCTGAAAATATTATAATTGTAACGTTATGAAAAGCAAATGACAACTGTACTTTAACTATGCACTTTAGAGATAACGGACATATATATTAAATGAGAACAGCATGCTACCTATAACATTTTTGGTTGAACAACCTTTTACTTTGCCCAATAATTTAGAATGGCACATGGAGTCGGGCTCTATCTCTAACTATAGCGCTGACCCCAAATTCAAATATAAAACCCCACTGCAATCTAAACCTACGACATCTGTAGGACAATGTTGTTTCATGCGTCAGCAGGTGTACTTGAAGAGAATTGGAAATAAAATGGCAAATTGCATTTGTATTCGGTAGTCATGTTTAACGATTTTGTATAACGCTGGTGGCCGGTAAGAAAATCGTTAAAAAATCGCCCGCTGGCGCGTATGAAACATCTTGGGATTTCGCTGTAGAATTCGTCGGTTACTTGCTCATTTTGTTTGATGAACATGGCTGAATCTCTTTAAACCACACTCATAAGGTACGTTTCTGCTGGAAACCCTGTAAGATTGCAGACATTATACAAGGCTCATTTCGCCATATTAACTGCTTAGGAAAGATATAGATACGGAGTTTAACTGGCTGGATTTCGGAGAAAAGATATGTTTGCATGCAATATATTTAACGGCGCTCGGCGTTGTTTCAAATAATAGAACATATTGACATCAGGTTGGTGGTTTGCTACTGAAGTACTGCCCCGGATTTAACAAAGCTGCATCAATACGTCTAACAGTTAAAATCTCGGCGTTGAGACTGCACACAATATTTTGTTACAGAATAAAAAGTAATGACTGAAATAGAGAAAAAGGAGAAACGCTGATTACTGTTGCAGTGTTTTTTAGCACTTAAACCTTGCGTCTGAGATTAAGATCAAAAATCCTACAAAACCACAAAGCTACTCTAATATGCACATTTTCTATTCGCGGCGGAGGCATAACACGGGCAAACAGTGATCGTACGTCAATTGTTTGAAATCAGAAGCAACTTTTCGGAAAGTTGTCGTTACATCGTTAAGAATTCATATTCATGGAGGCAAACAAATATTCTGATATTTTCTGAAATTCAGTCTTAGTCAAGGGAACTATTGCACCAATTATATGAATATGAACAGAAGATTATATGCGTGTTTCAGCAGTACGACATCTTAGGATGTTGAGGGGTCGCATCCGAAACCCCTGTGCCATAAACGCTCTCTGAATACATGTTAACGCTAAGGATCATATGGCTCCCTTGCCAGGGACCATGTAGAACATCCTGGCCCACTTATTTTATGCTTACCTATGCTGTGCGCAAGAAAGTTCGTTAATCCGTTTTGTGTATTATCTCCTTAGAACAGTCACGAGCCTTTTGACGTTTCCGTTATAAATTACTTACAAAGCAACTTTTCGGACGTGACGACCTTCGCGACTATTCTGCCGTCACATAACTCAAAATTCAAAATGATTATAGAGGCTTCATTGACTTTTTCCACAACGTTTCCAATGATATTCAGTTTCAGCGTTGAGTGACGGGATAATATGCTAAAAAACCGGCTGAAAGTGTTCCGCTTAATTTGGCATCCTAAACTCTGTCACGCAGGACAGATTATAGCAGAAAATATGCAGAAAATGATGCAGAAAATGTGCTAATTCACGAAATGTTAACCCAAATTCGCAAATGGGTTTTTGAATTGGAACTATTTCTTAAGCAGTACTGAAAAATTAATAAACTCGAGCCAAAACCATTTGATATTTCAGTTACGTCAGGATGTCAGCTCTGCTTATGTCACCTTGCTGTAAACCAAACGGCGGATATCGTCGGGCTTGACTGTGTTTTAACGTAGGGCTCAGTTTGGAGAGGAGGAGGAGGAGGAGGAGGAGGAGGAGGAGGAGGAGGAGAGAGCAGAGAAGATGCTGCGCTGCGAAAAAGTTATTGAAGCTCAAGTCTACGTGACTGCTTCATTTTGTTGTCGGGTATGACAAAGTTAGGAATTAAAAAGTTTTTAGTAAATACCTTTGTCGGGATGATGGTATTTACAGACTCCAGTCACAGATCTATGTCCACCACCTGAGAATTTCGAGTTGATTATGCATGATTTTCATTCACCAAATACGGCTGAGCACTACCTGAATCCCAGAGCGTTCTTTATCGTCGACCTAGGAGCTTGGGATTGTATCCACCCCTGGGGTACCATGAACTCGTGCTATGGTGCGACGCCACATCTAAGAAACCTGCCCTGACCTCACAGACAGACCGACGCAGAGCCATGTCAAATCATAAGACCGCGAGGTTTTGCGTCTCTAGACACATGCCCGTCAACAAAATGACCCCAGCTTTTTCTGGTTCGTCCGACAAGACGTCGAAAAACCGTATTTACGCCGTGCGTCCCACATCCCACAGCAATGTTGGTTAGATTAAATGCTGTATGAGGCAGGTATTCATCCTCTTTGTTAGGTTAAAATACAAATACATTCAAAAAGTGCCTAGTGTAAAAAGTAAGAATTATAACCCAAGTATGAAACACCAGCTTGCACTTGGATGCCGCTTTCAACCTTTCTGTATAAAATATCCATATGAAATTTTCTGGAATTCGCAAGTAAAGCTACTGCCATCTGTGCTGCATGCTAGAAAGACATGTTCTCAGGCTTGGGAGGAAGGAAATTGAAAATTTCAACTTATAGACATGTTTAATAACTAACACATTCGCAACCTTCTCTCGGTACGCAGGAGCAGTGCCTAATAATTATTAGCAGTCCGTCAACACGTGAAAATCATGGCCATATGAGCAAAATTCGTTCAGGCTTCAATGTGGTAGGTGGCAGGAATCCGACATGCAGTATGGTGCCATAGGGAGGCAAATTAGGAAGAAGTCATTCGGCCTGAAAGTCTGGACTCCCGTCTGGCAACGCACACTTCCGCGGTGCATCCTAGCGAGGCCACGTCGATCACTTAGCACTTTCAATTGAACTACTGTGCGCTCATCACAAAAGTCGTCAAATTCAAAATATAACCGTTTTAAGAAATTCCACTCAAAGTGCTAAAATCGTGTAGTAACTTTGTTTGAAGCTTATTTGCAAAACGTCATTTTCACATATAATAGAAGCGAAGAGACGAGTCCCAGGAATTAGTCTTGAAGCAGGAGACACAATCGCTGGGTCAAGAGCTTTATTAGCCTGACATTTCGGATTCCTCCTCGAACCAATCATCAGAGACAACAGCAGATACGGATGGTTCGTGCACCAGGGGCTGCAGCATTTATTCGATTCAGTCGTCATGATACCGCATACCTATAAACATTCACGGCTCCCCCTTCATCTGGAATCGTTGTGCTTGTTGTGTTAATGTCTTAATAGCCGACGTTCGCGTCGTTAATTGCTGCAATTTAATCACGTGCCTTGGATGTTGGTGTGATGATTGTTCGAACATCTGACGCATCAACCCTGATGGTGGGAAAAGTGATCACCTTTGCGCTCCCCGAATGACTTATTTCTCCGCCTAGGCGAAGTCTCAGCATAGACTATGGAAGGGGAAGCTAATTGCACTTGTTTATGGACAGGGGGGGCAGAAAACCATGATTCAAGTAGCTCCCGGCTCACGCGGTTATCAAATCCTGCGAGAATTTCGGCTTCGTCGAACTTGAATATGTGGCCGGATTTAATCAAATATGCCGCAATTGGAGAGCTGGCGTCATTTCTCCGCCCCGCTGCAGCGTGTTTGGCCATTCTCGCTCAGAGCTGTCTTCCGGTTTCTCCGACGTAGTTACTTTGTCCACAACTGCACAAGATCCGATAAACGACTCCAGACGTTTCTAGCCGTGGCCGCGGGTCATTCAGGTTCATTACCTGACGCCTGATGGTTGCTTCCGGTATGTGTGCAACTCCAACCCAAAGTTGTGCGAGAAGGCGGTCGACAGCTTTTGAAACTTTCTTGACATACGGAAGCTCCCGCAAAACTTTGGTGTCCGTGCATATAATCCTTTCGCCCCTCTTGCGTATGCATCGGTTGGCGAAGTTGCGCGAGTAGCCATTGGTTTTGAAGACCAGTCGGAGATATTGCAGTTCGGCAATCTTGTCTCCTGGCTCACTGCAGTTCGTTTGGACACGCCAATGGAGCGTCTTAACACAACTGTTTTTGTGGCTGATTGGGTGGTTGCTGTTGAAGTTCAGTACTTGCATCGTCAGGCTAATAAATCACTTATCCCAGCGATCGTGTCTCCTTCTTCATTGGCACGTCTATTACACACTCAACGAGACAGTTATTATATTGCGCAAGGGTGGCTTATGTGGCCCCCACCAAGCCACAGACTAGGAACGCCAGCATCCTTTAATTAAAATGCAGTACGAGTGTTTAGCACTAAAGAAAACCCGAACATAATCCAATTTTTACTCAAATTGTAAACTTTGGCGTAGCATGAACCCTAATCCTGAAAAAAACTGCGTTGTGAATTAGCGTAAAAACCACCTGTATCCTCGGGTGTTGCCATACCCGTTTTCGGCTGAGGGAGGAGGTGAGCATGAACGGTGTGCGTCCTTTCCTGAGTAAATAAATATCCGATCTGCAGCGACAGATAAAGACAGGTGACGAGACACTGATAAACCTCGGTCCGACGAAGTGTTTGTGTTTCCGTTCCCGGCTGCTAGTGAGGGTTACGATTGACTGAATGTGCTCAACAAGCCCGAAACCGTGTTGTATCAGTTTACCTCTTGACCCCGTTATATCCCCCTCTGGTAACATAGTTTGTCCAGCTTTGGTCTGGTAACTAGTTGTTTTGACTTGCAGGTATACGGCAGTCCGTATTATGAATTAAAGGAAGCCGAATAGTTAATTCTTGATTTAAATAATTTTTTATTGGAACCATCTATCAGTGTCCGATTCTTACTGAAGGATAACAAATACCTAACGGCGTTTGGAAGTCCTCTCTAAAACTCTCACAGGCTTTCACGAATGCTTCAATATGTCATTCTTCATCCGTCGAATTCCTTTTACGAGGCTCATCAAAGTTAAGCACTTGCAAGTTTTATTATTATTTTCAATCAATCACAGATTGTCATGTCGTATGGACGACTTTTCAGCAATGATGAACTAAATAATGTTTAATGATGCCTTCTATCTATGCATTGCCGGTGGAAACGAATATTCAAGATTCAAGAACCATTTTAGAAGGTAACGACAAGCTTACCGGAACGGAAAGTTTTATTCGTCTCACTCACACCCATTATTAGATATGGTTGCAGATAAGGGTAGTGGAAGCACAAAGAGTGCATTAAATTTAGTGCGTAGCTGCCGTGGGACCACATGAGTACTCTAATAAGCAGTTCTCGCGATCACCACGGGAAGTCGTAATTGAGGCGATGATGGCTCGTCATGGCGTGCCCGAGTCGTTCATTTTCGCAATTGCATCATCCGTGTTGGACGTTGGCGTGATAAATACTCTTCAACTTGGCGCGCTCTCACCAGGATTACTGCCCGCACGCTACCGATTCCTCTACCCAGGAAATGCTTCGGCATCTAGTGTGGTCAGTGGAAGTCATTGCGCTTGTTGATGGATTGCGGGCCTGAGAGCCATGCGGCGAGCAGCTAAAGGTTCACCCGCTTGTCACCCCTAGCGGGAACCTCGGCCTCTTCGAACTTACAAATATGGGCGGGTCACCGTCCAACGAGCCGTTATTTGAGAGCTAACGTCTTTCAAGCTCCAGGGTGCTATGATATCCGCCATCCGCGTCCGGAGTAATCTCTCAGATTTTCTGACGTTTTTATGTCCACTATTGCCCCACATCCAGTAAACGACCCCACACGTTTCCTGGCATGATAGTTTGTCTTTCGAAGTCATAATCTAGCGCCTAATTGTTTCTCTCGACCTATGTGCAACCCCAAACCAAGTGGAATGAGAAGGTGAATGACGGCTTCCGATTCGTTTGACACGGAAGAAGATCGGAGACAGGGGAGTGTACCGATGAAAGGCACGGCCGTGCGTGCACCTTGGCCTTCTAATCCAGACCTTTTGTTGCATGCGGCCAGTGACCGGGATTTTAACCAACAAAAACAGCAAAAGGGCCGGCGTGGCCGAAGTGGTCCTATGCGTGCAGTCACACCTGACTCGGATCCCACGGAGTGGGAGTGTCGTAAAGGCTATATTATGAACAAGCCATTGCAACTAGACTCTTTGACCACCAGTTAGCCGCTCCACACGAACAAACAACAGGGGGTCGACTGCTTAGTTCTAGTTATTCCGTCGATTGGCAACCTCCAAAAGCACGGCTTTTAGCGTGCCGTCTTAGGTTCAAGCGCGTCAGATTCTCCATGGCAAGGAAAATGTGCTGAGCCGTCTACCTCTTTCACCCTAATCATTCCCATGTCTCAGGCAGTGTTCGAGCGGGTCAGGTGACAGTTTCGAAAGATGGTCAAGCTAAATCGCATAACCCTATCAGAGTTAGAGTCTCAGGATAATCTTGGCGTGTTGATCACCACCTCGCCAAATCCATCACCATCATCGTTTGTAAACAGCCAAATCCGAAATCCCCAGCAGGGAAATTTGAAGTTCGCAATAATTGTGCTCTGGTAGAAACTTCAAAATGTCCCTGGAAACACGGTTGGACAAGCTATTTAGACCTCGAGACAATGAACTGTAAAAGACCGCAGCAGCATTCAAATGTCAAATGACACGCAACCAACTTTGTCCCGGGACAAGGCCACCTGCCTTAGGTAACTTGACTGGCCAACCTTGATCCTTTTCCTCTCTACTGAAGACGCCTAAGCAGACATCTAATTCAAGCATTTCTCATGCGGTAACTTCAGCACTCTTACCATGTCTCCGGCGACATCTTTGAGCCGACCACCACTACTAGCCTGAGAGGAAATCCTGTCGGAGTACGTGTGACCTAGGCAAGAATGGACGCAAGGAAGTTTTTCTCATCACTCACGGATTAATTAAGGCTTGCAATGCTCTGTCCGTTGACACTGTCATCTGTCCATACGTTGACACATTAGAAAAGGAGCGAGTGCAGCGCAGAAAAACCCACCAAAACGCCCTCAGAAAGTAGTAATTTTCCTTCATATCACCCAGCCGCAAGTACATGCATCAGAAATTATGCTACTCACGACACACTATTTTATAAAGTATTTCGCTAACTGCCATTATCAGACGACAATGCGTCATCTAATGTATTCTGGCTGAAGCCAGATTGCCCGTTGTCTTACTGCTTACCTTGATAAATTTAAGTTGTGTCGCAGAACATGTTGCCACGTTTTAGCATTTCCTAAACAAATGCCAGCGTTTTATATGCAAATATATGCCAAAATTATTCCAAAATCTCTTTTCCTACTGGTATTTTTGCAACATCATTCTAATAAATACGGAGTTTAAAGGTGTTCACTTGCCTTTCCATTAACAGAACAGACCACAACCTGACCGAACATACGATCCTTCTGTTGTCTGATGCCTGCGGAAAATTTCTGCCAATACCATTCTATCAGGCACTTCGCAGTGGTTTAGTCGTTTCAACTTATCTTTAAGAACAGTGCACGAAATCGATCTGTTGATTTGCGCATATAAATTATCTAACTACCCTGCCTGTAGGAAATATTCCGCTAGGTGATTGAAATATATTGGTGTCCTGTGCAAAGTTGTAGAAAACCTTCAACAAATGCACAACCTCCATGGATAGATAATTTCGTCTCAAAATCGTCAGCTGATGTTCTGTACGCGTTTGAGAAGGAATTCTACCTTCTACCTCGATTTGGTGCTTCAAGATATGCAGCAGCATGAATCAAAATATAAAGATATTTCAAAAACTTATTCAAAAAAGGGACCAAAAGATTAAGTTGTCGAATTCTGGCACACGAAAAAACGCAAATGCTCTGAAAAATCATCATATGCAATGTGCCCGAATGAAGGCGAAATTTCGAGTTCCAGGTGTATACATATTTGAAGAAGAAGAAGAATCGAGCACCGGAACAATTCGTTTATTATCCTGAGCTTTCAGACTCGTACAGGAGTCCATCGTCAGAGGTAGTGGCAGAAACAGG
>CACRXP010000153.1:238879-251616 GCA_902702965.1 Spirometra erinaceieuropaei
GGCGAACAGGTTAGTGACGGCTTTATTGTTTCGATTAAATTAGTCCTGTTGCTGGCGACGCTTGCCGCTGGCAAAAGACAGGGCGGTTGAGTGAGCGGCTTCTCGTAATTCGCAGTACGGCCGCTCAGTTGTTTATTGACTTTCACAATCAGTTTCTGTTGTGGGTATTAGTTATCTTGATGCTTGTTTTCCTGTTCGCTGTTCTTGATCAGCTTGACATATTTGATGCACTAAGACCTCTATCCCTGCAGAATTTACATTTAGGGTGGGTCATGACGACATCCGTCCATAGCCGTCCGAGGCATATTCCAAATAGAAATATCGATGGAGCAGTATTAAAGTCTATCGCTACAGATGAGTTCAACAGATAGTATCGACGGTGCCGGTCTAGCTGCGATAGTTCGGTAAATCTAAAGTCAAGTCTTTAAACTTGTGTTTTCGGCAATTCTTCGTCAGGACAATGCAGATACATGAAAGAATTGCCATCTATTCGATCTCAAAAATAACTGCCATCATCGTTTTTCCTTTAAGCCAAGTTCCCCTCCATTGACTAGCATGTTCACAGTTTCGATTCATTTAGTTATTTTGATTAGCGCGAAAACTGTCTACTTGAAGTTTAATAACACTGCTCGGTCGTTGGGGATATTTAAGTCATCCTGTCCGAGTGAAATAAGCATACGGGCTCTTTCGACTTTAGCAATGCGTGGCAGTTTTCCTATGCGGCACGGACAGTTTCCCACCTTGCCCTGTTGAGGTTTCATTCGAATATTTAACGCGATTTCAGTGATCCGGCGTCATCACACAGGCCCTGCCAACCCCCTTCCTCGCCTGATAGGACATGAGAGGTCTAGTGATGAAACAGACTAGGGGTACTTTTGATAGAAGTGAACAGGCGATTTCCATGTAGCAGTTCAGAAGACGACCACTGGAACAAGAAATTTATTGGCCTGACGTTTTGGATTCTCATTTGAACCCATCATCATCAGTGACAGTCGCAGATAAGGGTAATGCTGGCACAAGGAGTGCAGTACATACAGGATGTGTCTGTCGCGGGACCATATGCGCACTATAATAAGCAGCTCTCATAATCACTGCTGGGGTCGAAATTGATGCGATTGTGGCTTGTCAGTCCACGTCAGAGTCAGTAATTGCCCTGATTTCGTCATCCGTGTTGGGTGCTGGTGTGACGATTGCTCGGCAAATTAGCTCACTGTCACTGGCATAATTGCTCGTCCGCTCCCTCCCCTCGTGACTGATTCCTGCTACCTGGACCTCGCCTGTTCGATTCTATCATCAATTCTTTTGGGCGACCTGCGCTCCGATCGGCTCGATGGTGAGAAACCTTTGCTCCTCGAGTGTCGCTTACATAGGCGCGGATTCGATTTCTGCAGAGGTATGCCGACAGCAATATGATGTCAAGGTGCGTATCATACAAACCTCCGGTTAACGCAGAGCTGACAAGACGCGCAGTCATTCAACACGGCCGACAAATAATCCGACTGCTCCTTCAAGACTGCCTCTCAAGGATTAGCAAATACCGCCGGAGAATTGACCAAAAGAAAGCAAGATGCAGCGAATTCATGGGCGAGGACGACACAAGAATGCTTCAGCAGAGGCTGGCCGAAAAAACTCGCGAACATAAAGCGAAAACCGAAGCAGCTTTTGTAAGCAAATTTTGGAAGCTTCCTGTTCCAATGTGATTTAGGACCGACAAACTGGTGCAAAAACCGTTTTCAAAGGAACTGAAGCAGTAACAAAGTCAGATGTTACGGCATGTAGCATCATTAAACACAGCCGCTGCCAAAACTGCCAGCATGATTGCCTATATTCACCGGGCCACGAGCCCGTTGCCCTGTCGGTTTTCGATGGGCTGTATACAATGTTATGAGGCGCTCACCCAAAAGTTCCTACGGAACTCACTCGTTCCGTTATGCCTTAAGGGCACTTTCTCCAGCCCAACCAGCAGCCGCACAGCGGCGCATGATACATAGGCAATATGGCATTTGCAACAAAGTCAAGGGAGACGGGGTTGACCATTTCTTGCTTATTAGCCGTCGTCAGCCAGCCATACCCAAGCCCGAAGTGTGCAACACGCGAGCCTCCAACTCGCGACCTCTATTCACCGGGCCACGAGCCCGTTGCCCTGTCGGCTTTCGATCGGAAGTAACAATGGTAGGTGTCGCTAACCGATCGTTCATACGGAACTCACTCCTTCCGTTGTGCCTTAAGGGCTCTCTCTCGAGCCCAACCAGCAGCCGCACAGCGGCGCATGATACATAGGCAGAATGGCATTACCGACAAAGACAAGGGAGACTGTAATGGCCATTTCTGGCTTATTAGCCGTCATCAGCCAGCCATACCCAAGCCCGAAGAGTGGAACACCCGAGCCTCGAACTCGCGACCTGCTGGTTTAGAAGTCAACGCCTCTACTCACCGGGCCACGAGCCCGTTGCCCTGTCGGTTTTCGATCGGGAATATACAATGCTAGGGAGCGCTCACCGATCGTTCATACGGAACTCACTCCTTCCGTTGTGCCTTAAGGGCTCTCTCTCGTGCCCAACCAACAGCCACACAGCGCGGCGTGAGACATAGGCAAAATGGCATTACCGACAAAGACAAGGGAGACTGGAATGGCCATTTCTGTCTTATAAGCCGTCGTCAGCCAGCCATAACCAATCCCGAAGTGTGGAATATCCGAGCCTCGAACTCGCGACCTGTTGGTTTAGAAGTCAACGCCTCTGTCCACGGGGCCACGAGCCCGTTGCCCTGTTGGTTTTCGATGGTGTGTGTACAATGTTAGGGGGCGCTTACCCAAAAGTTCCTACGGAACTCACTCGTTCCGTTGTGACTTAAGGGCTCTCTCTCGAGCCCACCCAGCAGCCGCACAGCGGCGCATGATACATAGGCAATATGGCATTTCCAACAAAGTCAAGGGAGACTGGAATGGCCATTTCTGGCTTATTAGCCGTCATCAGCCAGCCATACCCAAGCCCGTGCTGGTTGGGCACGCGAGAGAGCCTTAAGGCACAACGGAACGAGTGAGTTCCGTATGAACAATCGGTGTGCACCCCTACCATTGTATATTCCCGATCGAAAACCGATAGGGCAACGGGCTTGTGGCCCGATGGATAGAGTCGTGGACTTCTAAACCAACAGGCCGCGATTTCGAGGCTCAGGTGTTGCACACTTCGGGCTTGGGTACCACTGTTAAAACATGTTTTGCTTCAGAACACCCCCCGTCTTGCCCGTTTCCGCAAATGAGCTCGCCATAACCATAGAAGCAGTCGGCATAGGCTACAGCGCTAGCAACTTATGTGGCCTACGTCGATAGATGGCGCAGCCAGCAAAAGATTTTAAAAGAGTGAACTATCGAAAGCCTGCACAACTTCGGCGAATACGCATAAATGAATGGCGTATCGCGAGGAGCTTTCACGATGTCGCTCCTCTCCCAGTTTTCTTCGACGTTGATAATCCAATAATTTTTATTAGCTCTCAACCCTATGTATTTCGCTATACATTACGACCGATGGTAGCATGGACGAGCGACGTAGGAATGGGCCACTTCGAGCTAGCTGTAGAAGCAGTTCTGGATTTCTAAATCACGAATCTGGATGGAGCAGGCTAGGAAGCCACGAAAAAGCCAGAATTAAAACCTGTTTGGTGGCATGAGCAGACTAAAATTTTGACGATATGCGCCAATCCTGAAAGTCGGATGTTTATGGTATGTCAGAAATATTTTTTTCCAACTGAAAGTCAACGCTTTTAGTAGAACAAGGGGTAAAGTAGGTGATGCGATCGCCAGCAAGGGGGAACCAGACAACCATGGCGTGTGTGGGTAGGGAAGCCGGAAGCTATGTACGAGAACGACACCGTGGGTTACGCATGACTTAACCAAGTACTAATCTCTAAATAGTTCGAAAGATACACGGGATCTGGATTTTCGATTTGTGAGTCACATCATAGATAGATAAGACTGAGCTGAAGGCATAAGTCGCGGGCAGAAATACGGCGACCAGCGGTTCCAAGACAAGACCTCACACAGTAGTCGTTCAAATGAAAGTACCGCTGCTATCTCTTAATGTATATCAATCAGTGTCAATAAGCATATTTGGAGTAAATGATAGAAGTCCCTTAAAACCCTGTTTAAACGACAGTGGTCTGCTTGAAAAGCGGTTGGGGTGCAAACATTTCACATGTACTTCAAGTGTGCGAAATGTACCAGACAGACAGTAAGACAGCACTATACAAATAGTGAGGAAATAGCGAAGTAAAATTGAACAACAATCATGACAATACACGACAGTTCGACCGTAATGACTAAAGATGTTCACAGTATGTTCCACAGAAAGGTTGGTACGGGGACGGTGAGTTGCGCGTGAATTGTTTCATAGTAATAGAAGACTTGCGCTGAATCAACCGTACTCCCCTCCTCCCCCACCTGGGTACGGTGCCATGACCAGGTCAAAAATACTGGAAACAGGAAAGGCCACGGGTGGCTGGCGCGGTGAAAACCCGCATCTAGACACACCACTACACCTTCTGGTTCAAAACAAACACTTGGCCAGGATCTTAGAGAAGAACGAAAACGGCGGACGACGCGGATCCTAGTTGGCACAACATCAGCCGGCAATTGGACATGCCGCCGGACTCCCATCTAGTCCGTGTGCTGGTCCTGCACATTTACCGTACGGCCCGTCTTGGCGAGCAAAGAACAATGCATTCACTAGATCTCCACGTAGTATATTCAGCAATGTCAACCATCCTGAAGACAAAATGTGTTGCTGAAATAAAGCCGGTAGTCTTTTTATATTTGTAATGGTGATAATTGCGGTCCCATCTTTACTATTCCCATGAAATTAGGAAACCGATTAGCATATGTAGTTGACCGGCATTAGTAGACATAACGTGGAAGGTAGCATCAGCAGGTGGATTGTTTTGCTTTAGAGCAGCAGTTCTGAAGTCCAGTCAGGCCGGTGATTATTGCCGCGGGGCACGTAGCATAGTGTCTGAAATGGCGCTATTGTCATCTTTACATACAAAGTTCATTGCGTACGTTCAAATTGATGTAGCAGAGCAGGTCACGCCCAGAACCCGGCTGAATGTCACTTCGATAGGCTGCCCCTGTCAGAAAGAGGTGCGACTACCAATTATATGGGCTGTGTTCATCCTCATATCTGTACTCATCGCCGTGATCAGATGTTTTTTTAATGTGCAACCACCAAGCGAAGCTAATGTCAAAACGCTTGTGGACTTAACTGTCAAAGACGTGCCCAGTGAAGTAAGATAAACGCTTCAATCGGCCTAACAGCAGCTTTGCTATTCCCACCGCAGGTACTAAAGTCAGACTACCGTGTGATGTTCACAGAGACCTCCCTGAGCATACCATTACCGCAGAGTACCAACGACGTTTGTCGAATGCACATTCGCGGCAGACGACCCACCCTTTCCTCACCTTGTCCTGACAAAACTCTTCAAGGTTGCATTGCCTAACCCGGCGAGATCATACCAGGTATGGACTCCTTCTACAACGACACTCTAATCTCGGAAGTGGAACGCAGAAACCTAATGCGCATGTCTGGGAAAACACTTAAAAATCCGAGCTTTGATTTATATGGCTAAGACGACTTGTCATATACCATAGTGGCGGCAGAGGTTTATCTTGCC
Source organism: Spirometra erinaceieuropaei (assembly GCA_902702965.1). Classification (NCBI taxonomy): domain Eukaryota; kingdom Metazoa; phylum Platyhelminthes; class Cestoda; order Diphyllobothriidea; family Diphyllobothriidae; genus Spirometra; species Spirometra erinaceieuropaei. Next base: position 244,544 of record CACRXP010000153.1, read on the forward strand.
TCTCGCTACCTCCTCAGTTCTTCGGCATGGGGCTCCCTTGGGCAAGTACACAGATTTCATTATGAGATGTCAACCACGAGGGGCTTTGCTTATAAATGGTTAGGATGGCTTATAAGACAGGACCAAGAAGGCAGAAACTTGCTTTGCAGGAGATGAGATTTCACGCAAAAGTTCAGTAAAGTACACGTAAAAGAACATAGTCGAAGCACACAAAATTATCTGGTGAGGAGATCATAACCATCGTCAGTTATCAAAACCATTTCTTCAAACTGCGCAGTCAGAGCACGGTCAGATGTGCGTACAGACCAGCCATCCGGCTGAGTGAAGGGAAGTGCAACATAGCTCTCAACTGCACCTTCCTCAGACGACGCTGATGGGGCTGCTACACAGGGCTCAATTGTAAAGACGTGACCTGGACACATGACACCATAGTCATCTGATCTCTCTTCATAGATACAGTGGCAGATGTCCGGAGGGCCATGGAAGTAGGTTCCGATTCCATGACCGTTAATTCCGGCCACAACACGGAAATTGCCACAATTGAGAGCTGCTTGGGAAACAGCCTCAGCTATACAATGATAAGGGACGCCTGGACCACAGACAGAGACTCCAGCTTGGCAGCACTTTTGGGCACAAGACAGGAGATCGCTAATTCCCGTCGGAGTCGTGCGCAGCCGAGATTCGCTCGGAACAAGGAGCGTGACGCAAGCGTCGCCATGAACCTGACCATCGTAAAGAGAGACATCCACCGAAACCAAGTCATCGCACGTAAAATACAATCTTTTGAAGGTAGACCGTGAATGGCTACTTCGTTCACGGAAGTGCATACCGTGCTACAATAAGCAAGAGGGAGGCGTGAAGATAAATTAATGGTAAGAGTCCAAGCTCTACAAATAAAGACCTGAACAGGGAGTATCAAAACGTGCAGCAGCGTAGATATCATCCGTTAAATATGAGAAATTACCTTAACAAACGATTTTGAAAACAGCGTTATCGAATGAAAATTTCGTACTCAATATTGAGCATAAAGACAGTAACTGACTGTAGGAGGTGGTATGGTTAATTGTCATTTCAAATTCGCAGATTCTGCAACCAGGAAGTTACTGTGGCTGTTCACTGCTAACGGATGGTGTAGGTACTACCTTATACGTAGTTTCCTGATGGCGCTAGCTAGCCTTATTTGCCTACAGGGACTCAACGAAATTGAATTCTACTGAAAGAGTTTGGAAAAGAGGATTCAGGTAGTGTTTGTGTTGTATAATGTGAGTTTATATTTTAGAACAGTGCGTAACGGACAGCAGTGACAAGAACGCGCCCTACTGAGTTAGGAAGACATTTGTGTATGAAATGTGGAGGCTCTGAGGTCGACATGTTACGGTAGTCAAACGGGGAATACATCTCCAGAAGAACTCTTGGGACTTAGTATAACAGAACCATACTGACTATATTTCAGCCATAACTGAGAAAGGATCGCATGGAGAAAATGTGAAAGGAGCCTTCACTTTGCTAAACGCTTGACGAAACGCTGTGAAAAATGAATGTCTTAAAGGCAACGTAAACCTGCAAACAATTATCGTTATTCCAACCAAGTTGCGTGACAGACCCTAGGCAGGGAAAACGGTTAAGGCCTCGCAGCAAAACTTCGGCAGAAATCAACCTGTGGATATAAGGTGAATTTAATGACAATGTATATCCCACGAAGCAACAAAGGGTTAGCATATTTGGTGCTTCCATCAAACTCTTAAAAGGTTTACTGTACAGCTTAAAATGGATTTGTGTGACCTGAAACGGCAAACCAGACTCCTTGCGCTATCGACCTGGTCCTCAGTTAAGTACAGTGTCTGAGCTTGTTTCGGCACTGTTAGCCTTGCTGACTTCAGGGTTTACGACACGACGGACAGGGGCAGCCCATGCTCTGCCACCAACAGCTAGGCCCTGAAAATGTCCATTTCTTGACGAAGGCCGCCGAAATCTAGCACTCATGGCGGGTCCGACGTAATTACATCTGTTTAACCTTAGACAGTCAGCACAGCAGACAGATGTTTGCAGAGGTAGCGTCGCGAACGAGCCCGCCTTTTAATCAACGGACTGTGCAATCGAAACATATGAGACGGTGACCCATCAAGGTTTTATCCACCGGTGAAAACGAAAGGTGTTGGCTTTTACATTTCAAGGTGAGGCCCGTCAGCTAAAGAAGAAAGGTCTTAAGTATCTCGGAGGGAAATGTAGGAAGCCAAGACGACCAGATCTGTGTGCTAGCCCCGAGACTAATCAATTAGAGCGTCCACAGATGGCGGATGAAAGAGGGGACCTCTTGCGCCTGACGAAGCAGGCTCAGGAGAGTAAATGCATGCAGATTTGTTCGGGACCGACGTAATAGAGCGTTTTAAGCGCAAAATGTGTTCACTAGTTGATGAGGATTTCCTCATCTCCTTCCTTTTGTGTTCCCCTAATTGGGCGGGGGAGCTGTGCTTACGCATCCATCATATTCCCACGAAATCCTCGTAACCGTTGGAGACTTCGATCTCACCGTTACCACCTGTAGTAAGGGGCAATGTACTCATTTAAAATTTCATAATTACTCAATTAGCGTTGAATTTTAAAACGTAACAACTGACATGTAGCAAAAAGGTGGGAAGAGCGAACTAGATCGCCAAAAACGAATCTCTAAAATTAAATTTACATTTTAATAGATCGGCAGATAAAACTGGTCGTCATCAGAATTCAAATCTTCAGGAGTGAATGAGATGCTCGCAAAGATGAGAATTGTGTAAATTTGTGGGCAAAAAACTCGCCTGAGCTCAAGATGAGAACTAACCTAGGGAAACCCTTATAACCTAAGGGGGAGGGGTACAAGGAGTGCTTTAGACAGAAATCAACAACGAAACTTTCAATTTCCCCTGTGCTTGTTCCAGGAAAAATTATTGATGCGAGAGAATCTAGAAGCGTTCTAACCCGCTTGCCAATAGAACGCATCTGGGCGAATTTGCGCGGCCCATGTATCTCCGGAACCGATGGGACACTCTCGTGGCCCTCTAAGACGTAGGATGGAAGAATTATTCCATTAGATGCAAAAAAATTGACCGAGAAACGTGAGTATTTACGAAAGACGCCGGAAAAACTTGACCCGCTGCAGCGAAAGAGTCGGCGCTCTAACATAACCACCTTTTTAAGTCTCTACACAATGTGTAGCGGCCGAGGACGTCAAGGGTAGCGCACAACCACGTAACGGAATACCGAGGAGGAGATCCTGGCTTGTGTTGATCTGAATACGATTGTTAGCAGTTCACGATAGTCATCCATACATAAAGGAAGAAGAAACGATCGGTGGACGAGAAGATATAATGAACAGAAATGGGAATTGCAAAGGAGTATAATGACAGTTAAAAGTACACGCGAGATGAGTTACAACAGTCGAATGACCTGTCTGGGTGGAGAGGCGAGGCCAACATGCCAGCTGGACAACCGGTGGGGAGCGCAGCGCTGGGGGCAACTGCAGGGAAGGGCCGAGGGAGATGCCGATGTAGTGAGGTCAGCGGTACGAACGTTACGACACGATACGGAGCGGGAGAGGGGATCGGCGGAAGAGAGTGGAAGGGACACCGGCCATCTTCACCAACATGCGGCTACGCCATCTCCATCCTAGGTCCGCGCGCCAAAAGTGCCACGGCATTCAAACAACCCTGTACAGATCACGGGACGTTACAAATGTTCAAGGTAAAGGACACTGTCAGTTAGTAAGTCAAAATCAGTTCAGATAATTGGACAGATATATCAGTTTCTCAAAAAATTGCATTCAAGATTTATTGCAACATACAGTTAGAATAAAGTGTCCTGTAAGTCTGCAAATCCATACCAAGCGCTGAAGCACAAGGCGGAAGGCACAGACGAAGTATTCTGTGTCCATACGCTCACATATAACCATCAGTCGCGAAAACACCAAAGTCAGTCTCTACTCGATGATTTACGAACTAGGTGGGCATTTGTGAGTTCAAAAAAGACTGTTCTTACGTCTACGATAGCGACTGCTTATAGCCAAGGTAGACTAACAAGGTAATTGTAGAAGTGTATACGATACATATGTGAGCATGCAAGACTAGAGAATATCTCGCAGCTAGACTTGACTTAGGGTCCTTGTTAAATTCTTTTCGGATCTATTCATGCATAACAGGTAATATTTCGACTCATTAAATTAAAATAGAGCTACCGGTGAAGTAAAATGCGTTTTCAATGAGACCATTATGTCTGACCGGATCCGCTAACCAATGATGCTATCTCACTCACCTTCAGTTCTAGCGCGTGCAATGTTTTCGCTATTAAAGTAGGAAATACTTTTCTTGGTTCTTTACCCTAGACAATCAGTTTTTTTCAATTTCATATCAACTGTTTGCTCACATCTGCTTTGACAAAATATCTAAGTCCTTCCGAGGGACGTTTTTATAAGACTGACCAACGCATACGCGCACATAGTATGATATATTTATCATTGAACTTTATTTATGCTGTCCAACGCTTGTGTGGATCCAAGATATTTGCCAAAAATAATCTGACTGTAGTTATTGATTACTCACACATCACGAGCAATCTGCAAAGGCTTTCGTCGCAGAGGTGGAGTTAACAGATATATATATTCGAAACCAATTACATCACACGCGTTTATCCTGTGGCTTCTAATTGAGTCACCTCGTCTACCAAACTTCATCAAGGTCTGTATAATTTGCCGTATCAAAATTATATCATAATCAATCGAAAAACACATCTGTAGCGCTGAAATAATGACAAAGATGAGGTAAGTAATTTGCCTTTGATCATTCTTAATATGATGCATCTAAACCAGCCTTGGAGCTTTAGGTCAAGCGTTTCCAGTCTTTCGTTATGTTTGAGGTATCGACTTCTACCCTCGTTTCTATAAGCCCGTCCAATAGTATGACGCCAGTTCTGTGCAGAATAGAAGACAGACATGATACCAGAGAACAGCTTTACTGCGTCAGTCACCCTGTGTACATCAACCCTCCCTCCTTCCGTCCGCGGCTTCCTATTTAAGGGTTCAGCCTTCGTCTGGTTTGCGTGTTCCTACTGGTCCAGCCCTGATCGCCCGCATGGGCAGGCCCTCGCGCGTTATTGACCCCTGCAGGTCGCGCGTGACTCAGCGGCGTGCGCATGTCTGGCTCGCATGTGGGCTTCCTAAGCGAGACTGTTCTGCAGGTTTACGGTTCTTTGTCAGGCGTGACCTCCGGATGACAGGAACGGTGCGTCATGTTCTGGGCCGTCCTAACACTCACTGACGTCTATGTCCCCACACTAAATCTCCCTAAAATCATGTTGTTGATAGGCATACTAGTTCGTTCCACCAAATTTTACTCCCCGCACCACCCGTCACCACTTTTTGTCCATTAAACAAAACTTTGTCTCTCTGAATCTTTTACCAAACGCAGCCAAGGTGGCGGACGTCACACAATCAGGCCATGAAAAGAATCATTAAGGAATGGCAAAAAGGCCGCCAGGAGACAATAATTTCATTTTAGCGATATAGACGCATTGGTTTATATGGTTACTAAATAACGAACACAGGTATTTGTTCATGCATCCAGTCACGGACTAATAGTAGTTGGTTTAAATATAGGCCGTCTTTACTGAATTAGTTCCGTTAACCTGGAGGCATAGAAGCAGAGCGATCGACATTTTATTCTGCAAAAAGTGTTGTTCCGTTTCAATTCCACGGTATCAACTTTTGCGGCTTTGCAAAAATGCACCTTTCCTGGCAGAAGCTAACTAGGTAATGTCAAAAACATATAAAGACACGAAATAATTAATCCTGGTATAAACGAATATATACTGTTTTTTGTCAATATTCTAGCCCGTATATTGGCATGCAGCAGATTGCCAATCGAAGAGGTTAAGAGTACAAGAGATGGAAAAGGGGTTAAAAATGATTTCTTTTCGAGTAATATTTCAATTTATCAACAAACCCTTCCTCATTTGACGCAAATAAAAATGATAATAAAACAGAGAGATTGGGGCTGTTCGAGAACTGCAATAAGTTGGACGCAATCTGAAACTGTGGATATAGTGGGCAATCAGCGACCACTTGCATTCCGAAATGCGTGAAATTTATTTTCTTTAAAACTGAGAGGCAACTTGTAGAAATGTCTACACACTCGCACATAACACAGACAAGCAGCCGAAAAATCAATATATAACGGGGAAAATTGGCGAAATAGTATACAACTACGAAGAGTTAAAAGCAACTATTCTCAGCACCAATCCGAATATGGCATACAAACATGGCATACATGGCGCGCACAGAATAAAACATGCCTTGAAAGAGTACAACGTCGTGCGGCAAAACTGGTGATCCGATCCTGGTCTCCAAAATAGTACATGGCCAAGAGCATGGACTTACATTTGGGGACATGTTTAGTGGGAAATTTTACTCAGTCTTCGTGGTCACTCGATTAAGCCACGGAATAAATTGTCCAGCCTGAATCTTCGTTCTGAATTTTTCACGCAAAAAGTAGTAGATAAATAGAATGATCTCCGTCAGCAAGTTGTGGGAGCGACGTCCCTTCAACCCTTCAAGAAACGCTTGAATGATTATTTCTTTGCCCTTATTTCCCTCAACAGTCTGAACCTGAGCAAATACCTTGTGATCCCCAGCATCCTTTTTATGTGAAACAATTCTACTAAAGTGAATCACGTACTGTTTTAATAGCGAATATTTTCATTCTTCGTGTACAGTTTTATCTAACGAACTGATATGTAATAAAAAGGGTTTTCAAAGGCCTTGCCTAACATACTTACCGAATAAAATGAAATTGAATTCAGCAATGTCGGTTAACCTAGAATGCAGAAAGGAAAACTGAAAGTGAACCTATCTACTCTTGTCTCACTCTCTGTCTATCAGAATGCATCGCAAATCTAATCAATGATTGAAGACGTTGGATAGATGTTTGAACGGCCCAGAACATGACGCACCGTTTTTGTCGCCCAGAGGCCACGCCTGACAGAGAAACGCAAACACGCAGGGAAGTATCGCCTTGCAGGCCCGCGAATGAGCTAGATATTAGCACGCC
>CACRXP010000153.1:271582-351699 GCA_902702965.1 Spirometra erinaceieuropaei
ACTGGGCCAGTTTTGAGCGCTCGCATGGGTAAACCTTCGCCCAAAGGTCGTGCGTCCCTCTTCGGCGTGCTAATATCTAGCTCATTCGCGGGCCTGCAAGGCGATACTTCCCTGCGTGTTTGCGTTTCTCTGTCAGGCGTGGTCTCTGGGCGACAAAAACGGTGCGTCATGTTCTGGGCCGTTCAAACATCTATCCAACGTCTTCCATCATTGATTAGATTTGCGATGCATTCTGATAGACAGAGAGTGAGACAAGAGTAGATAGGTTCGCTTTCAGTTTTCCTTTCTGCATTCTAGGTTAACCGACATTGCTGAATTCAATTTCATTTTATTCGGTAAGTATGTTAGGCAAGGCCTTTGAAAACCCTTTTTATTACATATCAGTTCGTTAGATAAAACTGTACACGAAGAATGAAAATATTCGCTATTAAAACAGTACGTGATTCACTTTAGTAGAATTGTTTCACATAAAAAAGATGCTGGGGATCACAAGGTATTTAGCTCAGGTTCAGACTGTTGAGGGAAATAAGGGCAAAGAAATAATCATTCAAGCGTTTCTTGAAGGGTTGAAGGGACGTCGCTCCCACAACTTGCTGACGGAGATCATTCTATTTATCTACTACTTTTTGCGTGAAAAATTCAGAACGAAGATTCAGGCTGGACAATTTATTCCGTGGCTTAATCGAGTGACCACGAAGATTGAGTAAAATGTGCCACTAAACATGTCCCCAAATGTAAGTCCATGCTCTTGGCCATGTGCTATCTTGTAGACGCTTATAAGTTCAGCTCTTTTCTGTTTGCAACAGAGAGGGTAGGAATTGAGGCCATTTATTCTCTCTATGTAGGTTCAGTTTTTTTGACCGTTCAACAACTTTGCTGCACGACGGTGTCCTCTTTGAAGGCATTGTTTTTCCTAACCGAGCTATGGCTGCCACGCTTCTATGCCATATTCTCAAAAAGTTCGAACAACTGTGCCGTCAACTCTTTTAAATTCGTCTTTGTCTTTGAATGCAGCACTCCCATGCCGTGTTCGCAGATTTGTTGCACCGCAGTGCTGGTTTTATGTCACTCTGTATCCAGGCACCAAGATCTTTCCTGCAAATTTTTCGAGAAGCTCAATGTTATTTAGGTGATTTGCCCACGGGCTTTCAAATGACTAACATTTAGTTGGACGCAGATGAAGGACAGTACACTTCTGCACATTGAAATCCAGAAACCATTTCTCGGATCCCGCTTGCATTCAGTGCATATTGCATTGAAGGGCCCTTTATTCATTTGGATTCTTAATGGCTTGCCGGAGTTTATTGTCATCGGCAAACATTATTTTACCCTATCCGAGTTCCTTAATGCTGTCATTAGCATAAAGGATGAAGAGAAATGGTTCCGGCACACCACTAGTTACGTCCACGCCGTCTGATATATCATCTACAATATAACCAAATTGTTTTTGACCATCTAGAAACGTCCTTATCCAGTTCAGAAGATCTGCCTGGATGCCGATGTCACTCAATTTGTGAAGGAGGCGTTGGTGCGGAGAGTATTGAATGCTTTGTGTAAATCGATGTACACGACATCGACGTCGAAACCCTATTTCTAAAACCCTGGTCCAGATCACCAGACAAACTAACAGATTTGAGAAGCAGTAGCGTCCTCTCCGGAAGCCATGTTGAAAAACCTGTAAAATGCCCTTTTCTTCACAAAATTGTTATATAACACTCTTTTCTAGAGCTTTTATCGTTTTTCATGAAAGGCAAGTCAAGCTTATAGGCCTGAAGCTGCTTGCTGCCATCCTGCTACCTCCCTTATGCAAGGAGATAAAGTTAGCTGTACTCCACTGCGAGGGCAGTCTTCCTGTTCTCATTGATAACTCAAAAGCAGTCGAAAAAGGCTTTGACAGTTCCGTTGATAGCTCCTTAAGTATAGGCTCGGGAGTTACGTCGGGTCCAGGAGACTTATCGGGTTTTATTTAACTGTGGACGCGTCTTACTTCTTCGAAGGAAAAGGCAACAGTTTCAATAACGGCAGTATCTTGGCGCATTTGAGGCTCCGGACTTTCTCGGTCCATTTCTAACTGCCGATTTTCTTCTGAGGACTGCCCATCAAAAACCGACTTATAAACTGAGAAAGTAATTGCACTTTCTGTTGCTTTTCAACTAATAAGTTTCTGGGACTATCCTTTAGACACGAAATTTTGTCCATATGCTTTCTCCTACTGCGGATGTACCCATTAAATATCTTGGGACATGTCATGGATTCTGCTATCGTTTGGCAGTCGAAAGAAGTTCTATCAACCCGTATCCGTTTGCGGTATTCATTGCGTTGCTCCTTATATTCGGCGAATGTTATTGGATTTTGAATTTGCACATACTTTTCCACAATGCATATTTCCTCTTCATGGTTGTTTTTGTCATTAGAGTTATCCACGGCGGTCGCGCACATGGTACGGTTTTTAATTGGACAATGAGAGTTAACTAGACGCCCTATAATCTTGCGAAGTACTAAGAAAGTTCTTCTAAATCTTCCTTGTTGACTATTGGGTTTTAATCAAAAAGTACGTCTCATGGCCTTGAAATCGCACTTCCAAATATTCTTGCGCCTCTTGATTTTTGGTCGTTGGTTTGATAGGAGAGAGCACACGCAGGTAAAAGCGATGTTATCACTTAAACCGAGTGGATGTTGTGGATTTATTTCTCTTATGACTCCTTCTTCGTTTCCGAAAACGAGGTCTTAACAATTAGATCGTTGTCCATCTCTCAGTCTTGTTTCGAATTTTATGCGTTATACAAGGTTTTCATTCAGGGAGAGTTGTAGTAGCTTGTGGTCGAATGACGTGGGAAAATATGCGGGGAAATAGAAAATATCCAATAAGAGTTCGCTATTTTTTCCCAAACCCTGTACTTTTGCTTGTTTTATGTTTTCAAGTTTCTCATCTAAATACAATTACACCGATTTCAGTATATACCTGGGTTTCTTGCTGCTTTCTGCTTCACATGTGTCCCCTTATAAACCACCACCTGTCTGTGTTACACGGACAAAATTATTGTGCCATGCATTTGTGTTCCCTTTATTTGAGTCCGATATGCTTTTAGCCAAGCTCAATATAACGTGTCTGAGCTCACAGGAATGGAAAAATCTTGTGTCTCTCGTCTGGGTGTGCAACGCGTCACAATACACAAAGAGCGGGATGTCGACCTAACTGTGAAGAGCATAAAGACTTTATGCCGATCGTCATTCCTCCATGAACACTTCACTGCCTCTTTGCCATATGCCCAACCGTTATCGTTTTCAACGCTATAATCACTCTCCTTTGGGATAGGTTTTCCTCAAAATGAAATTGTCTTTCAAATTGACGACGCTCGAATTGAACTTGTATAAACACTTTTACCCGAAAGGCATAAAGTTAATACTGACCGTTTCAATTCTAATTACTGAACTTTTGGAGTTTGTAAAGAGTCTTCGTGGAATATGTCCTTTTTCATCTCGATGTAATGTTGGTGATAAATTTACCTCACGTAGATGAACATGACGACTTTTATCGTCTTCTTCTCACTCTGGTCATAATGGGTATTATCGAGGACCCCGTTTGGTTCCCCTGTTTCGTCGTCCCGTCCATGGTTTTCTCGGCCATCGCAGTCTATGTTTACTGACTGTGTGCGAGATGCAACAGTCTCGCTAACCACAAAATATATGATATTATCTAGCGCATATTGGGGTGATTGTATTTGTGGCCTCCATCTCCTCGTCCTGTGTCGGCTCTAAGCAAACTGCTGTCGCCTATGATGAGTTTCCTTGTTATAACACTTTATCAGTGGTTAACGACGAAGTATCATCGTCGTATTTCCTTAGCGACCTCTGCGCCTCCCACTCAGTTCAGTTCAGTTTATTGAGGAAAGTAGACAGCAGTCTTTCAGTACCCTATTTGCAACGTGAAAGTGTGTGGTATGCAGAAAAATGTTCTGGACTACAAAAGCGCAAACGAGCCCAAAATGGTAGGACAAAATGGGAACGAGCTACAGGGCTGAGCTCGAATTCTCATTGCTCTTGGTCATTTCGGAACATAAATATGTCAAGGTTCTGTACAAAATTTGTACAGATAATAACATCACAACATCTTCGGGAAGGGCATTCCACGGTCTGAATAATCGAGCAGAGAAGAAGATCTTCCGCCCTTCTAGTCTTGTATACTGTGTGCGCAATGTTAACGGGCGATCTCGGAGGTTTTTCGAGGTAGCAAACTACTGATAGTAAAAATAATAGTAATTTTTTATTCAAGACATGTGGGGGCCCCTTCATAGCAAGTGATGATAAATTCTGCATAAAACTTACCAATGTAGAACAGGTGTGCAGATTATACACAATACTTAAATCATATTTATTTAATAAGTAGTATGTCACGAAGAATGATTAGCGGGCAATCATAACGCTCCTAAAATAAAAACAAAGTGAGCCTGACAGGATTAATACTAAAGGAGAAGAAGCTCTCATTACCGAATGTATAAAAAGCAGGCAAGACCGGCCTGTATTTGGCCTTATATAACGGATTTCAAGAAGGGATAAATATGTGGGTCAGGCAGGACTGGCCTGTATGTTGTATTGTGTAAAAAGTTCGAAATGGGCATCATCAAGGCAAATTCAAATGCCGGATGAGGCAATTCATACCAGTGTGAGGCCAGATGCGATCGCCAACAGTCAACCGAATCCAGCCGAGGAGGGGACAAGAGAGATGCGACCACATTACAAGTATAAGGCGAGTAAAGAATGGTCCCCCAAGAGCGTCGAAAAAGTGCATTCTGTGAAGAGCACTAGTCATGAAATGAACAATAGCAAAATTAACATTTCTGATGAGGGATCATAGGACGCGATTCAACACACAAAAGAAGGAAATGTGAACGGAAACGGAAATTTAATGGCGGCATTCGAAATTTCTGGTTGCCCTTTCTCGATGTCAATGAAAAGGTTGTCCGAGCAGTATGAGGAAAATAAATGATTTATCGAGTCAGTATTCAGATAAAGGCATGGCCTTCTCTTTAGTGTGAAGACTGCCTAATGATCTTATATTTATTGGAAGTTTTCTACTCATTTAAGGAAGTTGTCACCGATTTCTATTTTTTAGTATATGTAACAGCCTCTGATGTGGCACAGCTTCGAACGCCTTCTGGTAGTCGATGAAGGCTACGTGCGCCGCGTGCCTGTCGTCGAGAGCTGGGGTTCAACTGTAGGGAGATTGCGGCAAGTTTTTCAGTTGGATCTTCCTTTCCAAAACCCATATTGGCATTTCAACAGCAGTCCGTGAACTTCCAGGAAATGCATCAGTTCCCTCTTTAGAATCCTTTCCATTATTTTGCAGAGAATGCATGTCAAGCTTATGGGTCTGTAATTTGTAATCGCTGCCCTGTTAGATCTTTTGTGTAGCGAAATAATATGCGCCAGCTCCCAATCGATAGGAAGTGTTCCAGTGTCAAATTGCATTTGAAAGTGCATCGACAATGGTACAGAAACTTCACTGAAAAGTTACTTGAGAAGATCCGGTGGGATCTCGTATGGTACCGGCAACTTCGATTCGTTCAATGTCTCTAATTGCCTTCGGATAATGTCTTCTGAGAAGAGTGCATCACTGACTGTTGTGGTCGGAAGTTCTTCTGTTCGAAACTACTACGTCCGCTTTCTCACACAAACTATCTCTCATATTATGCCTAAAATTCACAAGATCCTATCTTTCTGCCTCCTACTTTTCTAACCCCACAAACTAGCATTCCTCTTCCCAGGTCCTGCTCAAATGTCTTTCCATTCAATGCTGTATCTCCATTAAGTGGTAGTTGCCTCAGAAATTTTGGACAACAGCAACTTTGTCTCCCACCAATTGCCTCATCCTCACAGCTACATTGTCCACCATCAGATCTCGCTGATTTATAAGTAGCAATGAGCGGAACCTACGTATCAGCAATACGGTCAGTATTGTCTCTCTCTCTCTTTACAGCAGAGCCTCACTTTCGCAGTCGCCTTGTGACCTGACAATTTCCTCCCTCTCCGTAAATTTATGTTTCGCCTCGGTAATCCTTCTGCAAAATGGGAGAGCCTCAGTCGGATGTGTATGCAATCCTACGTGTTACTGGAGAAATGAAAGCGAACTCCGTGAACCCTTTGGAAAGATTGCAGAGGCATCTTTCGATGTCAAGATTATCGTAGGCGATTTTAATTTGCCAGAGATTGACTAGCGCATACATACTTCCTCTCCTAAATTCCAGAAGCTTCTTTACACCATTTGCTGTTCAAACGTGTCTCGTTTAATCCAATCTTCGGATAGAAACGATAGTGTTCTAGATTTAATCTTCACTAATGGCACTTTCCCCCTGTCTATGGATATCTATCACGACAATTTTGCAAGTGATTCTGCATTCATTCATTGTCGCCTTGCCGTTGCCATCTCCACGAAGTCAACAGCACAACGTAGTTTATTTGACTGTGCCAATATTAACAAGGAATAAGCTTATTATTTTACAAGCGCTCTCGATTGGCACAATATTATTCCAAAAAGTGATCTAATTTTTTTCAACAATTTATTACAATGCGTAACATAAGGTCTAGTCGACCTAATTCAACGAAAGACTTTTAAACCGAGTGCTACTTCCACACCTGTCCCGCTTTCCTAAAAACAGACTTAAAAGGCTACGGAAGCAGCTTAAAGATCCTTCCCTGAACTCATTATCAGTTTATCTGAGAATCGTTGAAATGTTTGAATAAGTTTCGAAAATTAGGCTCGCGCGAGATGGGCGTAGATAGTCTTTAGCTATTGATGGCGTTAATGCTTTTAAATCAGCTGCTTAGACCTTCTGTCATAAATTATCTGCTTAATCCTACCAAATCTGTCCACCCCTGCTTAGTCCCAACGATGCCTTATGAGAGAGGAGTAAGGCAGAGCAGAAAGGTTAAATTCATTCTTTGCCAAACATTTCGCCATTGAAACTAATTTTATCCCTTTAATTCCTGCGTTGTCTGATGTCTCTCTCAGCATCATAAATTTTTCTCCTGAAACTATTCAAAAACTAATAAATCATCTTCCTTATTCTCACTCACTAGGTACGGACAATATCCCAAATTCTCAGATAAAACAGTTAAGAGATTTTCCTCCTCTACTTAGCAAGCTATTTTCAGTATTTCTCGTAAATAGCATCGTTCCTGACTATTGGAAGACTTCTATTATTATTCCAATATTTAAGTCTGGCTGTCGTTCTGATGTTCAGAACAACTGAGGTGTCCATATGAAACCTTCTCTCGCCAAAACCTTTGAAATAAATTATTGTCTTAAAAATTGCCGACATTTGCATAGCCAATCAAGTTATTGGCCAACCTCAGTGGTTTTTTTAACCAGAGCGCTCTTGGGAAACATATCATCTGTCTCAATTTACTTACGTCTCTTTGCAATGACCATCTGTCTGTTTTGTTATTTATTTTGAGCTTAGTAAAGCCTTCGATAATGTTTTACATGAAGACACTTGTTGAGGCTCTGCAACTTCGCAGTCCCCTTAAAGACTTTAGCAAGTTATACCTGTCTAATAGTAAACAAAAGGTTGAGAGGGATCTACAATTTCCAGTGAAAGCCCTGCAAGGCACCGTTTAGGGCCTGTTTTTGTTCTACGTTATATATATGATATCTCGACGGCACATAATTATTCTCAATCCATTTTTTATGCCGACGATCTCAAATTTGTATTTTTGTTCACTAAATATACGAGCGTAAATTGCCTTGAGAAAATTCATGCCGACGTGCTTGCTCTCTAAACCTGGAGCTCAAAATGTTAAATGGAATTCTCTCCGCATAAATTTCGCTAAATTTGTTTTGGACCTGATATGCTACCCCAACCAGTGGTCTTTCGAGGCAAACCTATGACTGAAGGTTCCGCTATCGAGGATTAACTCATTGATAAAATATCTTTTTTGTAATGGCTCAGTATGATCACACCGTTGCCTCACCTTTTCTACTCTGCTAAAACATGTTTATTTTGCTTTAGTGAATGTGGGCAATCACAATGAAGATCAGACTACATTACAGTAGACCATCTTCTTTTCTTTAAATAAATTCGTCTGCCGCTAATGTGATTGGATGAGCTTTTGACACTTAACCTTCTAGCATTCCAGGACTGTTGGAAATACAAATATGATAGTCAGGCGACTGAACAGTGGGAATGTGTACAGAGAGATGTACAATCTTCAGGCCACGTTCCTTGTTGGAGGAAAAGGCATAAGTCACCAAAATGGGGATTTGATTGTGTAGAGGATCCTAGGTTGTCCTCTCGGGCGCGTCTGTCACCTGTCGAATTCGCAAAGCCGAGTGAACTTGACACAACAGAGTCCTAAACGGTGACTCCAGAATGGCTATGATGGCTGGCCTCGAAAGCTCCCCACCAGACAGAAAGAAATGATGGTGTCGTTCGTTAGGCGAACAACGAAAATAACGAATTGATCTAATGGACATGCGGATTTGAGAGCATGTGTCGATGATGATGGGAGTAGCTCGCAACGGGTAAGAGGGTGAGACTTCGAGCTGTACGAAATTGCAGTTGATGGAGATAGAAAGTCTCAAGTTTGTTCATGAATATATTCGCCAAAATCGGGCCAAGGCGAATACATGCCTGCTTCGTCAACTTTTCTACACAGGCTACTGTCGAATAGAATCTGTGTTTTTAATGTTCACCTGAGTAACAGTTCCTTGAGAACATTCACCGGTACTCTTATATCCTAATGGTTAAAGGCAACAAACTCGCAGACATAATTGACGACTTCCTTGATCTATTCGTTCGTGAGAAGAGACGAAGCTTCTAGCGAAACCATAACCAATCCGTATAGGCCGGGGTCCTCTACGACGTTAACGAAAGCAAAGTTGTCCTGACAGCTTCAATGTACTAGGTGTTACTGCAAGTGCATGCATTTTACCGCTAGGTAGTTCATCACATCAAGAAGTTGACGACCTGTTGTGCTATCTTTGTGGATATTCGGAAAGCCACATAACAGGGATATGTGTTTGTCGACAGGTCAGAGACACTCAATATTGTTTTCGTTAATGAAACTATCTGTTTGCAGATGTTCTAATCAGTCAGTAAGTGGTGATTGAACGCCATTCGCACGATATTTCTCCTCCCCTGTCCGTCTGCGCTTTTCCTGATCTGACAGCATTGACTTTATTTTTACAATGTAGTCTGCTCTGTCTAGTAAGCAAGACAAGTTCTCCTATCTGGCCTAATTATTAGAATACCTTTGTTCTATCGGATTTGCGTTAATCTTTTAATTCGTCAGAATACCTCGATATTTCTGACCAATATTGAATACTGATAGGAGTTAGTGACTAACGCGGATTTAGGATGTTGAAATATCTCTGCGGAAATCGGTTGGAGATCATGTGTTTGAGTCTGGCAAAGTGTTTCGTCTTTCACGGTTTTGCACTGATGGGTCCAAAAAATTTTATATTTTAAAATATGCAATCACTTCTCATAAAATGTTGACTCCCTAGCAATCAAGTTCAGTGATTCTCCCCAATTCCCTTTCTTACTCAAGCCGCCTCATAGCGCAACCGTCTGCATTTACAACAGGACAACTACAGTCATTTTTAACTTTTTCATAAGCTTACAGTGCTTAACCTATCGGCCGAAATTCTGAAATGTTTTGACGACAAGGAAGGATTGATATGGTGTCGTTGTGATACCTATTATCATGCGTTATAATCTTATTGCACTTCGGGCTCTGCAGGATATTGGCTTTTGCACGCACTTCTTCTTAACCTCCTCTCGAAACCGTACTGTGTAAAATCGACTATTAATGTGGTGTACGTTTTACCATATTGATTTCCAAAGATCATACAAATTCGTATATATTTTATAGAAAATATGCACGCAGATATTCTGCCGTTTACGTATTTGGTAGAAAATCACACAATGTTTACATTTAAACCCGAAGAGAGTGTGCATTCAGGTTTTAAAAAGTCTCCTAAATCCCGAATAATTTTTTGTCTGATTTAAGCCTCCAGGCTGCATGCGTTTCGCGTATGGGAAACCATATAAGCGCCTATGCTTTTAGGAAGAGCGTTCATAAAATTTCACAATGGATACGGGCTGTGGTGTGAATTTCGAGAGGAGCATTGATAAACGGTCACGTGCGATGCTGCATGTGCGGACCTCACCCGGTCTTAAAAATCGCATAATTCGAAACTTTTTTAAAACTGAAAGATGACCATCCTTAGAGTATAAAATGCAAAGACAGTGCGGTTTTTTGCCAAACAAATAAAAGAAAGCATATTTTTGTGTGTGTTTTCCATAAACAATATTAAAATTTAAAAGACAATCGAAAATCGATGTGAAAGATGCATGCTACGTAATTAGTGATTTTTCACCCAGGATGCTTTCAACGGGAAGTCAGACAGAAGTGCATTCAACAGCTGACATCTTGGCAAGTCCGAAATACTATAGGATTATGCTACAGGACAACTTGTATTACAACATCATCTTATTAATTTGAAAACGCACTTTGGAATTCCAACCAATATTTTATGAGACCGGCAACGCACTGGAACTAAAACCGTTGCGATTCCGTCTGGGACCTACAGACCTAAATCATATCCATGCCATCCTAGTTCTACTCGCTTTTCTACAAAACATTCCGAGTCCTATTTTAGGAATATCGTGTTTAACTGTCTAATTTGAGTTTCTTGAAATAGACGATAAGTAAATTCCAGTAAATGGACTACAAACTTATTTTGATATACGAAGCCTTTTGTAACTCGACTATTTCATCAGTACTATAGATCCTCCCATGCCTTCAAATAATTCCCTGTTTGGCTGACCAAGTGCCAACCAAAGACTTATTATTCATCACAACGATTCATTTTACACATTTCCTTAAAATCCATCCCAATTCTTCTTCTCGCTACCTTATTATTAAAGCTGTGTGCCTATGCCGACTAACCATTATTGTCTATTCATCTTCTGCTGTCCATGTCAACTACCAAACAGTTTATCGCTATTTATAATCTCCTACTGGACTAAAACAAGAAAACCTATCTTTCGGGCAGTCCCCTTCGCCGGCCGTTGCGGACTACCTATAAAGCAATAGTTTTATAACGGATGGTAGTTATTTTTAAAATAACATTGGCTTACAGCTAGATTATTTACGCTCGAATCATTTCCGAAATGACGCCAAATATAACCACACTCCTTGGGGCATATTGGATTATACCTAACATAACCGAACGAAAGTTAAGAACCGTTCCCCCGAAATAACGTCTGACATTACTTGTATGTACAACCCGATATACGCTGTTTCGTCCCCCTTTCAAATGCAAAGGATGTACTTTTGTTTCAGGTAATCTACATTTACTTAAAGAGACCTGCCTTGATGGTGACAGTGACTACAATCTGCTCATGAGTTTATCCTGTGCAGCATAGTCTGGGACCTTCTACTTTATGCTCTATCATCCCCTCCTTGTTATGAATTACCATATTCAATGATGGCACAGTGTAGACTGCGGCGACAAAGATAATAGGCATACCTCAATCATCACAAATGGTACTAAATTTCATTCACGTTGATGAATAAGAACATCTGAAATCAGACGCATCTCCCAAATTCCATATAGAATTTACATATCGTCCTTCTGTATCTGATATTATTTCGGTATTTAATTTTACGTAGGATCCGCGCAAAGTATTTCATTTCAAAGTGTCTGTTGTCATATCCACGACCCCTAACTCTTGTACTTTCCGTCACGTTCACACAAAACTTTTAAAAATTATGCGGTCTCATAACGGTGCATCCGCATTTTCAAATTGCTCTCAATGAATATGACTCTCGTTTATGGTGCTTGTTAGACGCCGGCAGCAGTTTACGGAAACCGTTCCGTAAGCAGCTCTGGTCTCATGTCCTCTGCAGACTCCCATGGCTGCAAAGCCAGGTTCTGGAACCCGTACAAATCAACTACTTGTTTCCGTAACCATTCATGCCAAATAGATGATTTACAGTCAAAATGTCGGATAGGATACTCATTTCCAGCCATGAAAGATCATTTGTTATCTGACTGGTTGTATGCCGCCGCAAGCGAAACATCTTTTCCAGATTTGACATGGTATTGCTGATTGGAAACGAAATCTAACTCAGGAGGGCAGCGCTTGCATCTCATCCAGCACGTCTACCTGAATTAGTGTCACACTCTCATAAGTATGTGTCCCGGAGAGTTCGTGACAAAATTTGGCAATCAATTGTTCCGCCTTATTAACATCCCCGATAAAAGTGTGAGGAAAGTAAAACTGTAGAAGTAGGAGTCTCTTTAACGTTGATTTGAATTTCCGTACGTTAAGCAACTAACATTACTTCAAGCCACGTATTCACTAACATTGCTGAAAATAGCAGCATACGAATTTTCACAGTATGTTTTCTGACGCAACAATGTCTATTTACACGGGACCGTATTTCACCCACCAGTCCTACACGCAATTACTCAGCATTCGACTTGTTAATAGTTAGATAAAGTGAGTATTCCTCTCCAAAAACAACCATAAAGTCTTTTATTCATACAACGGAATCTGTTTCATAAAAAGTTGGCTGTTCACAAGAAGAGCACGTTTGCTCATCTTCATCACAAAATTTTCAGTTCTGTAGGCTCCTCAGTTTTGCACTGTCGATATTTCCTGCTGGCACTGTATAGACTGGGAACTCAACATTTCGTGCTGCAGAAAGACGTTGAACTCGCTGACACGCATATTTAGCATCTTTAATAAATAGGGGTTGACGGGTTCATATAAAGTGCCCGAAGCATTTGTGCATGCATTGCAGAGTTTCAGAGAGGACAGCCGAATAATATTTGGCGGACTATTATCCACCTTCCAGTAAGTAAAATCGATAATTGCCTTCAGTCCTAAACTGCGTAATTTGAATGTGAAATATCGGGAGCTATTTCGTGCATCTTTTAGCGCTTTCGGTTTTAATATCTGTTGGTTTTAAAACGTGCATTCAGAAGAAATTAAGTAAAAACAGTAAAAATCTGACATTCCGTTGAAAACTTGCATGCAAATTTAATAATTATACTTCTATCCCAATTTTACCTCTTCTATTATATGAATTTCGACGTTAGAGATCGGAGCTAAGCACGCGTATTGCCAGTATTTTTCTGCATATTCATCCCGTAAAAATGTGCAATCGAAAGATAAGGATTCCACTTGGATTAAAAGTATGAAGTATAAACGCCGGTTATTATTTTCGATTATTTTCTCGAAGCCGTGGTAATCACTTTGTTGAGTAAGGTATTCAGCAACATCATTGAGAGTAAAGCCATAGCTAGAACGCGGGCATCTTCCTTCCTCTGAAAACAAAAGCACGTAATTATTCTTTCTAATTCAGTCGTCATTTAGAGGGAGCTTTTCGTCATTTCTAAACCTAATTATGTCTTTATTTTTGTGTAAATCAATGTTCCTCCCCACTGGAGTAACAATAAGAGTTTGGCCAATTTTATCCTGACTAACGGCTTCATATCTAACAGAAAGCTTTCAAATAAGGCACGGTAAGTCCACATTCTGAGTAGTTTTTAAATGACAGCATTGTGCAGAAAATAAAGTCTACATTCAGACCAGCATTATAACGATAAAGTATTTTATCAGGGTTTTTTACAAAACCTCTATCCATTCCATCTATTACGAAAAGTTTTGTGGATACTTAAGGTTGAGATTTCCAGAAGACGTTATGGAAATAACAATAACCAGTTCACTCCCATGAAGTCAAACTTTTCATGCAAGGTATGTATACACTTAATCAGATGAAGAGGCAAACACGGAAAATTACAATCATCGACATTCTACACATCCTATATTGCGCAGATATAAACGAAATCGGTGAACGTAGGGAAGAGAAAATTTACCGTTTGCTGGGGAGCAGCATTCAATATAATGAAGTAAAAGGGAGATTGCGGCAAGTAATTTCATTCTTTCATAAACTCAAAGCGCATTATCATTTTATAGACCACTGTAAATAAAGTACTTAACAATATGATTTGACTGACTGTTGGTCTTTGTCGGGGCAATGACAGACACGTCTGTGTAAACTAATTGACCTCCTGATGTTTAGATCGAGCAAACCGACTGAGACATGAAATGTTTTAAGCGGTTTCCGCAAAGGAGGCTGATATTTTAACCCCTTAAAGTCAACAATATCTAATATTACACGATCAAATAGGATGCGGTAACTCTTGATGTCCTGAGACGTTAACGATCATACACGTTTAGTAAAATTACAGTGGACATATAAACCATCCCATCTCTGTTTTTTAACCTCAGATTCTCCTATCACCGCATGGCTGAAAGAAGTTATCTAGAAAACAAACAAGACGTTGGAGTTTACCAGAGTTACAAAGCAAAAACACGATCATCTGCAGGTAAAGTTGGAAAAAAGATTAAGATGCAAACCATAAGAAAAGTAAAAAGTAAACAACGGGTGGTGTTGCTGAAACGAAGCAGGCGCTTAAGGTCAAATAGGTAAAGCTAAATTGTGGGCGATAGCTCAGATAAAAACATTGAAAACAGACAAGTTGGGGTCCACAAATATGCACGAATACGTTCATTGTATGAGTGAATTTTAACCTAACGCATGTTAAATGTTGCAGGCTCCTGCAATCAATCTTTCCATCAACATAGTATTACAACTATGAGCTAAACACATGAAAGAAATTTCGAAGCCCGCAAAACGTGTCCATTATTCCAATAAAACCTTGATTGATCAATGAATGTCGCACTGGTAAGACTTTGACTGATTACGCAAGCAACCGAATAAAGTCTAAACTAAGAAATCAAGAAAAACAAACCATTAATTTTAAAGTGCGAAGTTTCCACTGAACCATCGAGCAAACACTTTTTTATGTCGGTTGACCGTAAGAAAGTTAGAATCTGTCACTACAGTGTCTCTAAATTTTCCCCATTTTGATTCTCCATGGCTGCTTCGTCTACATAATCATTCACAGGGTAAATATATCAATGAACATCCTATTACTATTGCTTATCAGCGTCTTATAATGGAAAATGATGTAGCTTAGGAGTTCTGGGGCCAAACGCTACAAAAGACTGAAGGAGAATTTAAAAAAAACCTGCCGGCATTAACCAAATGCGTCACGACAGAGGGATTAAGGTCAATCGTCGGTGCGAGAAGATTGAAAAAAGTTCTTTTTAGCACAGACGCGGTTGACATCAAGGGCCAGGTTTATAAAGCCAACAATTTTGTTTGATGCAACCGCCTTTCTCCTGAATTTGTGAGGTCTTCCCTTTAATCTTGTGTGCATGTAGCGTATAATACAGTGACGTAACTTGCCGGTTTCAGATAAAATCAAATGGAATACAGGTGCTTAATTGGTGGGCGTGGGCGGTGTTTTTTGCCTGATTTAATGCCTCAGACAGCATTGGATTCAATCGACACAAAGGCGGATTGCAGGACAGACGGCATAAGACAGAGTTGTTATGCATTTTTTCTGGTGAATCGCAGGAGGCGAGGACCTTTCTGTGATCTGGCGTGTGTTTAAAGACGCAAGCGTGGGTCGCTTTACGAGTTGACATGGGTCTGGGTCGGCACAACCTCCTATGGTGCGACATTGAAGTGGCCTTGGACCTCAGGAGGGATTCTTCAAACCTCTGGGGAGTAAACAGTCTCAAGCCCCTAAGCCGAAGACTGAGAATATGGTTTGGCGAACGCTGCGAGTTCTGGTGATCAGGGGTGTCTAATTAGTAGGGCTCAACAAAAATCTAATTAGGTTGATATCCTCTGATTTGATGAAGTCATGATCGACGCCAGTACAGATAATTATTTTAAATGAGGATCGTAAAACCAACTGTTTGGATTTAAAATACCTCTCACATTGAATAGGACGTTAGAAAGGAAGATTTCGGGACGTCTTTGCTCAAATTGATCTTGCTACGTCCGTTTGTCAAAACTTTGCTAGACATTGTTAATTTAACCCCTTCATGCGACCACTCGAGTCTTGCCAATAGGTTTTGGTAATATGACATCGTGCAGAGAAGTATTTCATATTTTATAAGAATTAGCACGGAAGAAGCCGGGCTACGTACGTTGAAGTTCATCAGGTGCTGCTGAGAAGGCCACCCTGAGATTCACTATATAGTGGCGGTCGACGTTAATAGTCATGACAATTTTCTTACTATTTGTCACCATTAACTTAAACGTCTACAAAAGTCTTTTGTGGACCCTATGCAGTTTCCCGACATGAAGATCATTTTTATTTGGGTGGTAATATTTAATTGACTTGCAGTGGTGTTTCTGTCATGTTAGAACGCTGTCCACTAAACTACTGCAAATTTGTCGGAAGTTGTCTTATTTTCCCCTCCGAACTCTTGCTTTCTTCAAAAAGATGTCATTCGGTCATATTTTATTAATCATTCTGCTGTCATTCTATTCTCAAGTGAACTTGCTTGTGTGAAATACGATGAAAATTAGATTTTTACGATCCGAATTGTCGCTTCAGCGGTCGTGCATGATTTCTGCTTTGTTTCATATAATATCAAATGCTGATAAGATCAAAAAAGATTTGGATTTCAATAAGCAAATTAAAAAAACTATCTATTTTTTTCCTTGGCTTGGACAACCTGGCAATCATGACAAGAGGACTGGAAATCTACCTTTTCAGACGTTGCCCTTTAGCTTGCTTGAAAAGTTTACTTCAGGCTTGAGCAAATATTTGTACCTTTGAATAGGTACATCGCAATATCCTCAGAAAAGGTGCTCATCCATTTTTGGGACGGTTGGACATGTACAATATTAGTGTCTGCTAAAGATAAACCGGAAATTGCAGGCAAGGAGAACGTCTAGGGAGAATGTAGAAAGCCGTTTATTTATTTGTGTTTCTAAAATAACCGAAATTACTAAAAAACCGAAAGCAGTTACATATACGTTATGACGCACGGGTCTAATTCAGAGAGATAGAACAGCGACATATAGATAATCCAGAGTCAAGATGTGATTTCTGGTAGACAATCATCGAATGGTTACTTAATTACGCAAGCAGGCAGTGTGAGCAGTAATTAGTTCAGTCCACAGCCTTGCTCGTCAGCTGTTAGTTCCGCACGCCAACAAAGTACGTTAGGGGTGACGCAGATTGCTACTTTACCGATTCTTTATCTATTCTTTACGGAACAGATGAATTCTAACTTATCTTGATGGTTTCGTTGACTTCACTGCTTCCAGCACCCCAGGCTTAATGCTTTAACACGTAATGCCAGTGAGAATACCACCATTAAATATAACCGCGGACGCTGTTGATGTAGGACACTACAACAATAGGCGCCCGCTGGCAAAAGTCGCCACAATCCTCAAAGCCTTCATAAGAAAACAGGAAGAAAACTCAAAAGCAGGTCATATGAACCATAAGAGGGGACCCGACCTATGTTTCATTCTGCAAAATACTTTGCTTAAGTGAGTTTTTTCTGCACCTACCTGTACATCAAAATCTCAACGGCCTATACAGGTCTCTCCGTGAAGTTCGTTTCCGGAGTACCAAAAGGAAGTAAGATTCGGGATCAGTGTCGTGAATCCGCCCCTAAGCATTTAAGATCGATTATATTCCCTGGTGTTATCTGTCATCGGGGTTTTCGTTCGTAACAAAACCTACCCGAAAATTGCTTCAGGCAAATATATCCCGCCGTGGCAGAATTGGACGAAAAACTGGAGCGACTCGTACGCGGACTAATCGGCAATTATTTGTCAAATGTCAACAACTAAATTTCTTTTCGCGAATATACTGAATAAGCTATTTTTGAGCTAAAACCATTCAGCCATTCACACGTTCATTTTTATAAAAATTAGCTAACCCGTCTACGTCCAATACACTGACTTTCCTGCCATGTTTAATGGACAACATTAAGCCAATTTACAATAGCTGATGGAACGTGTATTGAAGAAGACGGCACGATCGCCGGGACAAGAGCTTTATTAGCCTGACATTTCGGATTCCTGCTCGAATCCATCATCAGAGACATAAGCAGATAAGTGTGGCTCATACACATGCGGCTGCAGTATTTATAGGATGCAGTAGCCATGCTACCGCATACCTATGAATATTCACGGCCCCCTCCGCTTCATCAGGGTTCGTTGCCCGTGGCGAGATAGCCGATATTCGCGTCGTTAATTGTCGCAATTTCATTACGTGCGTTGGATGTTGGTGAAGAAGAAGAAGAAGAAGAAGAAGAAGAAAGGGCCATGATCGCTTTTGGAAAAGCTGTACTGGAAATATGACTGGCATTGGCAGTACGTTATTACCGACTAAGACAATAGAGACTGGAATGGCCATTTTTAGCTTATTTGCTGTTATCAGCCAGTCATATCGAATCTCGAAGTAGGGGACGCTCAAGCCCTTAACTCGTGACCTGTTAGTTAGAAGTCCGCGTCTCCAACCACGGGGCCACAAGCCCGTTGTCCTGTCGGTTTGAGGGCACATGTAACGCCACGATTCTTCTAGTTTTATTACATAAGTTCGGCAGTAGTCTCGGTCATTCTTCATTGGATTTGTTAAGTAGCACGATAGATTATGGCACAAAGCAGCTGAAGCATGAATACATCGTATTTTATTGTCGCTGATATATTTAAAGCCAAAAACTTATTCATAATTCTCGTCAATATAAGGGAATATTTATCGCCGCCCGAATCTCGAGTATCCCTAACGGACCGATTATATTGTGACAGCTTACCTTTTGTTATATTAAGTCGGAACGTAGTAATAGGAGTGCTCCTAAGTTTTGAAATCCAGACAACTTAAATAACGATAAATATTGGATACTGTGCTTGCTACGACCATTGTAATTAAATGTGTAATATCGTATGTGTCTAGCGGTCCAGAATTTCTGTGATTTTACACTGATGAGTGCATCTACAGAGCCTTACCTTTTATATTTTTGTTAGCGGTAAAATGGCTTTGGTTTGGACCTATTTTATTATCTACTATCCGATTATCAGAAAAAATTGCCTTTCAAAGTCATATTTGGCCATACCTAACCGGGACCTCCATAAAACCCTTCGCTTTACCACGTGCAAGATCTCAGGTTTCCTTGGATTCTTCAAGGCGTAAATAGCCGGTGAAAGTTATACCTCCCAAGCAGTCACGATGGAGAAATTTCGAAAACGTTTGCTGATTATGCACACCTATTGAAGGCTCTCCGTACGCACTCGTAGAGGTTGAATTACCGCACATTGTACCACGAATGCCAGTTGACATGTGCTTTCTTAACAGGATGCAGCGTAGCTGAGCTTGCAAACCGAGACGGTTTAGATGTGATCATTTTAAGAACATTTAAGTCTACCTCCTGTGGAATGCTCGTATGGGGCAATAACTGCAGCACAGCAAATGACCGCGACTCAGAACAGGACTGCTGTGTCACTAGCATAATAGCGCTTTGTAAGCTCCCACCACACTTCTGGGTTGAAGGGCGCTTAACATAGTATGAAGACTGAAGAAAAGGTAAAAAAAACTATTAACGAGAAGTTTAGTAGTGCTGTCTATTAGAAGGGATACAACTAGAAGTCAAACATCCAGGAATTTCATCGCCATCAGAGACGGACACAAAGGTATTAACATCCGGATGATTTAGAAACTTCCTATTCAGAATTTCAGTAAAAATGTTTAAATAGTTACAGATAACTGACAATCTATTTCCAACTAGAATTGCCCTTACAGAAATAAACATGAAATATATACTGTTTGTACCATAGTGGACAAAGGGATTTTCAGAAAGTATTTGTTCTAGGAACGTCAGATTTCTTCGTTTTTTTAAAAGTGAACAGCTAAATGATAAAACATAAAAGGTTCCGATTTTGCAGTGATCTCATCAGTTTGAAAGTCCCATACGATATATCTGACTATCCTCCGTAACTACCAGGGATTAGTACCTAATTATTGCACATTTGGTGTATCATCGTCATAGTTGTTGAGTGACTGGTAGTCATTACTAGTAAGCGCAACTGTACATCTGTGCTAATGCATGTAAGTGGTGTGTTTAATTTTTCTTTCGATATGTCATGCCGGGATTGTATTCGCGCAGACGAATCTGGTACGAGTCCCACGCCTACGGTCGTCATCGGTCGATTGAATCCATTCGCTAGTTTGCGTTCTTCTTTGCCCGCACTACACTTAGCGTCTTCTAAATCAGTCTTCTATTACTTCCGTTCATCCCCCAGAATCACACCCCAGTCGCATGAAACCTTAAAAATCGACCCTATGTCCTTATTGTCCACATTTTTTGCCTGTACTCCGTTAGCGGACAAACAAATTTGCCCGTCAAGCGTTTCTCGAAAATTTACATCTATATTTCCGTAGGTTTTTTTAAATTGCCACAAACAACCTGAAAAAAAGCCTTTAAACCTACCGCCTTATCTGGAATATACTGAATTATCACCGTTCCAGCGATCTCGATGTGCACTTAAGCGCAAATTACACATTTATCTGTAGTTTTGTCTATGTTCAGTTGGCTCCGAACATGTGTTTGCAACTTCAGCCGCCTCTAATTTGGTTTGTGTAGAGTTTCGAAAGAAAAATCCCATAGAAATGTCTAATTTATGTGTGATCCTAATAGGTAGGAACCATACATTTTGAACGATGTGTTTCTAAATTAATAACCCACGGAAGCGAAACATACAGAAATCTAATTTTAAAGTAAAAAGCGCGTTTGTTAAGGTCTACGGAGAAGCAGCCCATTGCCTATCATAGACTGTTTTACTATGCTTATAGTTATTGAAGACATTTGCATCAAACAAACTCCGTACCAAAAAACGATAAGACGTCTGCGGGACGAATAATCATCAATCATAATAAAGCGGGTTTGAAGTGTTCCTAAGCGCATGTACTACTATTCGTACATGAATTACGGTGCTCAAGGAAGGCAGTCTAATCATATTTGATTGGACGCTTTCCCCTCTTCGGTAAGCAATACCGACAGCAGCCTCCAATGTAGAGTCAGACAGAATAAAGATTTGAAAGTAACCCAGCATTTGTCAGATATCTGCAATTGCAGATTCTAAGATTACAATCATGTAGGTTGTCTAGGACTTACGCATCAGCGATAATTTAGTATATAATCAATCCATGCTTATTATCTTATACGCTATTTTATATGCATTTTGGCACCAGGGATCTGTGTTTGTCATGCGTGCTGCAGGTAGTTTTTGGATGATGCGTCCCGAAAAAAATGTGCATTCAACGTGTAGGCATGTTCGTGTTGAATACTTCGCGTTCAAAATGCGAATTGCATTTCGGGTAAACAAACTTCTCAAAACCTGGACGGCAAGATTGGCGTACTAATTATTCAATTACTTCATACAGGATAGCATCGTCGTCAGTCCTTAGACGTTTAAGGTATTTCCGGAACTAAAGGTGTCTTCGAAATTTTTATAAACACATATAACAAGTTCCCCTTTTTGAGTTAACAACTGTTAGTAAAATTTTATTTAAGGTGCCTTAAAGTCTATGCCATTCAGTCAGTTTACAAAATAAATATTCACAAGGTTCTTTCTGGTGCGCCTCTTGTGGAAGGGCGAATTATGTAAATGCTATAAAACGATTATTATTAGTACTTGGAAAAAAACAGCAATCTGCTTAGTTGCCAGAAAAACATACTGGTCTGACAAGCACTGCTAGAAAATCAACATGAACCATCCCCTTTGCTTTTAAAATTGTTAAAACGTGTCTGAAAATGTATTTAGGCCTACCGCCTTATCTAGAAAACCCTAAATATGTATAATCTTATTGGCCACTTTGAACATTTGGACGTTGTTTTAACAGCTGTCAGTGGTTTTTAATCCCCAGTCGACTCCAAATTACGGAGAGCATGGTGAATTTGTGTCCACAACCTGGCTGCCAATAATTCCGTCCGTGGTAGTTTTCGGTGGTTAGGTACCCAATGGCAGTGCAATTCATCGGTGAAATCCCGGTACTTTGCAGTAAGTGGATCCAACTATTTTGTACTTTCTCTCTCTTACTTAAAAACGCTTGGAATCGAAACACACAGAAGTAACATTTTCAAATTAAAAAAGCTTTATTCTAGCTTTAGCGGGAACCTTCCCGTGCATTCGCTGACGTGCCCATCCAACAAACCATATTTCAGAAACGAATAAAAGTCTGCGAAACGCATTCCTAATAATGCGGGTTTGATGAGTTAATAAGACCATGTGATACCACTCGTATATGAACTAAAGAGCTCAAGGGAAGACATGCAAATTTTACTTGATTAACTAGTTTTCATTCTACGGTAAGTAATATTTACAGTCACCTTCAGCATTGAGTCAGGTAGACGTAAGCATTATATATTACAGTACACCGGAAGTAATCAAACATATAGCATTGTGGTTCCTAAGATAAAATTATAAGTATATAATTGCAGTCGAAATGTATAGATGGCCGTTTTATGAGCACTTTGCGTTTCAAAAGAAAATCGTCTTTCGGAAAAACAAACTTATCAAAACTGAGACTGTAAACGTAGAAAGGCTGTTATTTACAACGATTTTTTACAACCTACAGATACGGCGGACAGACAATCGTTTGAAGCACTGACTGCGGTGCTTGATCGCATCACTCGAGGACTACATTGGTGCGTGTCCCTCATCATTTAAGCCCTACTTCTTTATAGCAAGCCTGAGGTCTACGAATTCGACACGCTTAGACGGCTGCTCATAACGTATAAACGTCAGTAGTAAACAAGTTTTGTTTCTGGCAAGTTGCACTAATTTCCAAAGAATTATTGAAAAGAAGTTCGCTTTCAGCATACATTATCTGTGCCGGCTATTGTAACGGTAAGAATGGATACTGGCTGAGTTTTTTAATATTTATGCTTAGCATTTTTCAAGGTAATAGATACAGCTAGTTGCTTTGCGGTCGGTTAAAATTTGCTAACGTAAAACGCCCATCAAAGAAACCACATTTCAAGATGTTACTTTCATAATTAAAAATGATTGCTGTCGTGTATGATTCTTCATTATATGCGCCCACTTAAAGAGCATGCGGCAGAAGGGTTGTCTTGCCCTATATTTCTTGCGATTGAACTGCTGCACACACCAGAGTCCGAACATTAGCTAACCACGATGCTTCTGCAGCCCCATCTCAATCCCCTGTTCCTCACTTAATACCTCAGACATCAGGTCAGCACCCTTCGTGTGCATCAGCAGACACATTGCAAGTCGATGGTCAATGAGCATCTGTTATCTGGGCATCTCGGCGTCTGTAAACCTCTGGCCGAATCCATAAGGTTCGACTACTCCAGCCGATCTTAAAAAGTCATGGTTCGTAAAGGCTATTCGACATCTCAAGCAAACACCATTAGCATAATTCACGGCACGGTTCTGGTCTCCCTACACTCCAGCTCTCTAATAGTAATCAACAATTCACCCGAGTTCGTTTATTTTTAAATACGCCGACTGGGTTGAACTGTGGTGTTACGGCCAAGTTGTGAAGCAAATTACCGTTTCTTGCAGACTGAAATTGTGCTCAATGGTAGGGTAAACCTAGCATAAGAAACGAGCTTCCTATTCTACTGATAGGATGCAAGCGCATTTTATGCATGAAGTATGACGAACATATTTACGGGATGATTCTTATTTGTTTTCTTTATTTGTGTCGTGACCTGCAGAAACGGAGAATATTCCAAAAATGATAGAACACCAAAAAATTAGGACGGCTAACGCGAGCGAAATTCGCTCACGTTCTTCGATTTAGAATGCATGGCAGAACGCCCCTATAAATATCGATATTTTGCGGAAACTATGAATGATTTACTAGTTTCATTTCTAAAGTATGTGCGAAAGCTAGAATAGACGACAAGTAATGTTTCATATGTCAAAAACTTTAAGTTACCATTTGTTGGTGGTAATTTATGTGATATCAGGTAAAAGCTTCCGAGCGGCAATAAGTGTCAGCCCATTTGGACGAAAGAATATCTGTCTACGTTATTACTGCCTTTTAGGGCACCTGATCGCAGAGATCCGCTCATATGACATTTAAGAATTGCCAAAACATCTGTTTTTGTTAAAACGTAACAGTTGCGTTAGGAAATTGATTACCACAGTTAACAGAGGATATAAAATAGATTTGCAAGTCCAGCTAAATCGCTTTGTTTAATATCCGGAGATAAATTAGTTTCGGTTCAATGGAATGCTCACTCAGAAAAGCAGCCGATTATAGGAAGTTTGTCAGCATAAAAAAATGCCCGAATATATTGCAATGTCCATTTTCGCTAAGATGTATTAATATGTTGTTTGTTATGTTTTCGTAAACACAACGGCGACACAAGAAAAGAGCATTTCGTTGAATGAAGTAGATGAGCAATCAGATTAAGCTGCGTTAAAGACGTCTAGAATTTTTCGCATCGGTTCCCGTTATCAGGTTTTATGAGAAAGGTCCCATACTGTAAGAAACTACTTTATATTGGAAAATGTAAGCAATGTCCTTTGTGACTGTCTTAAATTATCTTACAGATCTGTTAGAATTACAAATTATATAAATCAGGCAGAAAGTCCTCTGAATCAGCTCTGACACTAACAAACAAAAAGCAGTCTGGAAAGGTAACTAGCGCCGTAATAATATTTACAGCTGAAAAAGCGTAAATAACACCATTCAGTCCACTGCGAACGGTGAAATAATAAAAGAATAATATAGCAAAATACAAAAAGCCTGTCAAGTGTGATGAAAAGCCTCCTGTTTTCTCTTTATATAATAATGTTTGTTCGTTAACTACAAACTCAGAAAGCGTGATCGAAAAAACTTACAGAAACTGCTTGTATGAACATTTAATAGCCCTCAAAGAACTGGATTAACAGATATAAAATATCATATTGGAGCGAGTTTAGCTACAATTGGAAATGTTTAGAGAAAAAGCCAAATCATGCTTGGTCGTCGTCCAAGTATGAGGTGTAAAATGTTGCTGTGAATACGTAATCATCTAGCTTGAACACGAAATGTTCGTCCACACAAAAGCCACGTTTTGCCGTCTAAAATAAAACGGGTTTGCTTATTATAGCGATTTCAAATTAAATATCACGTCTAGAGGAAAGATGGAATAATTCGAATTAAAGATCGTTTGTATGCGCTCCCATCCGGCAAGACGAGAACAGCAAGGCCCAATGATGCCTTTGAGCCAAATAAGTCTCAGGGATAGGGCTAATGCTAACACTGTGTAAAGGGCGAGACGCACGGTTGAAGTAGGGTTGAGGTTGGCTAAGGGCTGGGGTCGGGATAAGTGATCTGCTAGGAATAAACAACCTTTCTGGACTTTGAAACAAAGTCACCCGTATTAAAGCGGCTGACATACCATTCCTTGTGCCCTGCCAGGGTTCACCACCCAAATACATTTTCTAACTGGCAGAGTGAGCGTGAACAGCGATAATTTCGTTTCCTTAATGGCTTGTAAATTACATCCTTAGCAGCATAGACCTGCTTTCTAAAGTTCATTTCACCTACCTTGTTAACAGAAGAAACGCTTAGAATTATTGCAACGATATGAAAGCAGTAAATCAGAAAGTTTTGACTCTCGACGCTACGCACAACTGAGGATAAAAAGCATTTTTAAATTTTCGACTGGGTTATTTTTTATCACAAACATAGGCCATAAATCAAGTCCGAACTATCAGATTCGGCAAATCGCCTTTCTGTGATCATTCAAAACCTATTATATTTCCCGTTTTTATCCAACTTTGATTACTTGCGCGGGAATAAACGCAGCTGCCCATGTTGAACATTTGACCAGGACATGGGAACGTCTGTGCTAAAACAATCTGCGAATCACTTGATTCCACTGTCCCATTGGCCACTCAAGGCTCCTATAAAATCACCTCACCAATGGGGTCCGACAATTCCCCCTCGGCAGTCAAATCACCTACCGCCAAACGCGCAAGGAGTCTAATAACTTTATTGGATGTTAAATGCGAGGACGAAACCTGCACGTCATGTTTTAGACTTCTTCAGAAAATCTTGGAGATTGAGAAGGATATAAGGAACTTAAGATTTGAGATGGAGAAGCTGATGAAACTGCCTCACTATTCGCCCGAAAGGAGAAAGATGGCGATGTGGGAAGTTCAGAAGATGACCGAAAAAACGGCCAATATGACTTTAATTGTAGTATTCGAGCCACTCAAGGGTAGGGTCTTGCCTTCTTCTCCTTTCAGGCGACAGTCCGTGCTGGCTTCGTTGGTATTCTTATCCGAACGAGTGCGTCCTTGGCGGGAACCCTGGGAATCAGAGTGAATTAAGTCCATCATCTGCAAGGGCAAGCGTGCACGGATAGAATGGATCGACGGTGGATAAAGTTTATTAAAGGGAATATAACAACAGAGGAAATTTAATCTCGTTCCGTCTTCTCCTCGTCCTCCGCTTTACGGACGGTCTCTCGACGGGCCCCCTCACACTCTTCGACGGCGGTCACTAAAACAAAACCGTTCAGAACTTCAATCAGTCAAAATGTACAGGAAGATCATAGCAAGGGCACATTAAAACAACAGGGTCAGTACGTCCTCTACATAATAACTGTATTAGCCCCTGAAAAAAAGACAGCCCGTCTACGGACCCCATTGCAACCGAGACCATATCTCATGTGCGAGCGCAAAATAACCGAAGGGCATCTCAGAAAAACAGGAGACGTCTCAAAGCATCCCAAAAGGACCAAGTATGTCAGAGCGCCAGCAGGGGAGAGCAGAGTCCCCACAGAAGACAAGAAGATGCCTCATTGACGCATGAGGTACCTAATGACCAGGAAGCCTCGATAAACGAGGAACCCTGCGGTAGCTTTACCATGAAAACTGTCGCTGAAGGGGACATTCATGACAACAAAAACTTTCGGGATGCCAACTGTGCGTATAAAATAAACGACAGCGCCCTATTGATCCCAATAAATGCATCATCGTAAAGGGTATGCCTGAGTCTTCTTCAGACATCCCAAAGAACAGAATAAGCCACGATATAGAATTATTCCAGCAATACCTCAAATCCCTATTACAAGAGAACGAGGACATCACCGTATTGAAAGCTTTCAGGATAGGACCCACTAAGGATTTGGAGGGCGAGTCGGGCCATCACAGACCATTAAAAATTATTCTCGAAAGTGAGGAACAAGCACTATTACTGTTGAATAGGAAACCAGCACTGCGAAATGCCCACCCAACAATTTTTTTTCAACGGGATTTCTCACCGGCCGAACGGGAGAAATGGATGGAAGTCAAGGCCGAACTCCTCAGAAGATACGATGCCGGCGAGAAAAACCTAAGAATAATGAATGGCAAAATCGTAAATGTTCGGAGCTCATTCCTCTGGAAACAACCAATAACACTGAGCATAATGAATAACCAGATAATAAGGAAAGAAGGCCCCTATCTGACAAACCGATCAGAGAAAACGACGGACAACACACTAACATCCAGTCCAATCAATCAGCAGTAGACTCGGAAGAGGACGATAGACCCGAAAACTCGCGCGAAGTATCCAGCAACTTCGGCCCAAGAATCGTTCGGGAATCTGCCCGGTCTAAGCTCCGCTTTCTTTATGCAAATGCTCAGAGTTTGTTTCATAAGCTAGATGAGCTGAAAGTATGGATAACAGATACGCAGCCGGATGTCATTTCTATCACAGAGACTTGGTTCCAGACCGAAGTCTTGGATGCCGAAATAACACTTGAGGGATACCAACTTTTTTTGCCGGGACAGACTGCATAGAAAAGGAGGAGGAATAGCGGTCTACGTCAAGAGAGCAATCGTCGCATCGGAACGCAAAACCGATTGCTCCGGCGACTGTGAAGCAATGTGGTTAAAACTGAGGATGCGTGGCGCACCTAATTTGAATTTCCTAACCGTATACAGGCCGCCCAATCAAACTGATGAGGTTGACGAGGCGATTTTTGGGCTAACTAAAGAGGTGTCACAAAACCAAGAGGTACTGATAACCGGAGATTTCAACGCACCCATGGTCGACTGGAACAATTTATTAGTAAATGGTTCGCAAAATTCGTTTGATTCCAGGCTCTTGAAACTAACGGCTAATCTCTTTCTGGTACAAAACGTCACGTTCCCAACCAGGATCAGAGCGGACCAAAGAGCAAATTGTCTGGACCTCGTCCTTACAAAAGACCCGATTAGCCCTGGCGATCTTAGGTCCATAACACCGCTCGGTAAGAGTGACCATGTCATGCTGTTTTGGGAATACCGCCTATGCAGCCAACAAGCGAATACGACGGAGCCTAGACTGAATTTCTGGCGAGGAGATTTTGCCGCCATGAGAAGGGAATTATCGGCAGTGGACTGGGATGACTTTCTTTCCGGACATCCAGACGTTGATTGGAACGCTGTCAAAGGAGTTGTAACAGACATCATGCATCGAAACTGTCCGACAAAGAGAGTCAAAAAGAATAATCGTCCTGCCTGGATAACACGGGATATAAAGAAATAAGTAAACCGGAAAAACAAACTATGGCGAAGGTATGCAACAACAAAACAACCATCCCATTACGAGCAATTTCGTCGAAAGCGAAACGAGGTAAGGGGGGCTGTCCGCAGGTCGCGGAAGGAGTATTAAATGCGAGTTATGGAACGGGCCGTCGATAAGCCAAAAGTGCTCTTCAGTTACATAAGCAGTAGGTTAAAGAACAAGGAGACGGTCGCAGTGTTGAAAGGAGAAAACAATGAGGATATCATCGAAAATGACGCTAAGGCAGAAAATCTAAGCCGGTTTTTCCTATCGGTTTTCACCGATGAAACGGACTTTGACGAGGCTGGATCTCCTGCTGGGACAACCGACGAAATAATAGAAAACATCGACTTCACGGAAGAAGATATGAGGAAGGAACTTCTAGCGCTTAAGGAGGGCAAGTCTCCGGGCCCAGACCAAATTCCGGCAAAAGTGCTGAAGGAGTTGTCATGCGAAATCGCCAAAACGCTTTGGCACATCTTTAGGTCCTCCTTTGACCGAGGCATTCTCCCCTCTGATTGGAAAGTGGCTAACATATACCCCATTCACAAGGGCGGATCCAGAACAAGTACAAACAATTATCGGCCGGTGAGCCTTACGTGCATTTGTTGCAAAGTCATGGAGAGAATAGTCAAAAAATCCATAATGAATTTCCTTGAAGAAAATAATTTCTTTGCTAGTTCTCAGCATGGCTTTCGACAAAATCACTCCTGCCTAACTAATATGCTTCATTCAACGGAACAGTGGTCTCGCTCGTTA
This sequence comes from Spirometra erinaceieuropaei, assembly GCA_902702965.1. Classification (NCBI taxonomy): domain Eukaryota; kingdom Metazoa; phylum Platyhelminthes; class Cestoda; order Diphyllobothriidea; family Diphyllobothriidae; genus Spirometra; species Spirometra erinaceieuropaei. The sequence goes on from CACRXP010000153.1 coordinate 300,798, forward strand.
GACGCAGGAACAAAGGTCGATATCGTTTACATAGATTTCAAGAAAGCCTTTGATAGTGTTCCACACCACCGGTTACTTTACAAGGTCCGAGAGTCAGGGATAAGGGGAAACCTATTAAACTGGGTAAAGGACTTTCTGACTGGTCGATCACAATCTGTGTGTATTGGTAGTGCGAAGTCAACACCAGTGCCAGTTGTGAGTGGAGTTCTGCAGGGCTCCGTACTCGGACCAGTACTATTTTTAATTTATGTCAACGACTGTATGAATGGACTGGACTGCAATGGAGTCATATTTGCTGATGACATCAAGTTATGGCGAGCGATCAACGGCGAACATGATGAACGGGCCCTGCAAGAAGGACTGAACCGCCTATGCGAATGGTCTGACAAATGGCTGCTAAAGTTTAACCTAGAGATGTGCGTCGCGCTGCGACTCAAAACGACTGGAAGATCTGACGGAGAGGATCACCATTACCAACTTGGTGGAAGGTGCCTTTCAAATGTAACCGAACAAAAAGATCTTGGGGTTAACATTCTGTCGACCCTTAAGCCTTCATCTCAGTGTCTTAGGGCGTCGAAAAGAGCAACTAGTGTTCTCTTTGCCATTAAACGATCTTTCGTGGACATAGACAAAAAGTTATTCGGAAAATTATACGGAGCGTTCATTCGCTCGCATCTGGAATATGGAATCCAAGCGTGGCGCCCGTGGCTAAAAAAGACAATAAGTTGCTAGAAAGAGTTCAGAGGAGAGCAACAAAAATTGTAAAAGGCCTCAGGACTTTACCTTACAACTGCCGACTTAGGGAACTTAAACCTTTTCCTCTTGAGTGCAGGCAGGTTCGAGAAGATCTCATACAGGCCTATCGGATATTGAGGAACCGGGAATGTGCCCAAAACCCCGACGATTTCTTTACCCTGGCCACAACAAAAAACCTGCGTGGGAACTCTCTAAAACTTACAGGATCCCGATGCCGCCTGGACGTTCGCAAATACTGTTTTTCACAGCGAGTCGTCGGTGCCTGGAACGGGCTTCCCGAGGACGTCATAATGGCGGATACCACGGAGACGTTCAAGCAAAGACTCGATGCCTATTTGCTTGGACACTATCGCTTGTCTGAACAGAACAGCTCTGTGGTGCTAAACCAACGCCTTACATAGTCATACCGCTAATGCAGATGACTGCCATTACATTTTACTGAAATCATCTACAACTGAATGTTCTCAAGTTTTGGTTCTACATTTTCACGGAAAATATTCTGTTAAATGTGTATATTACTGACAACATTTCAGTACCATGTTTATTTATAGTGAGATATTGCATGTACCGTTTACAATAGGGTTTTCAAAGGCATTGCCCATTACTCTTAAAATATACTGACCTACACTGACCTACATGTGTACTCTACGAATCTTGCAGGCGATATGTCACGGAAAAACGTACATTCGAAAAGTAACAATGACTGCTTGATTATTATTTGGAAGATTTGACGCGCTCGTTCACTTGGCAACCCTTTCCACAAACGGCGTTGATATGCTTGTCGCACCGGGTATTCGGCGACCTCACTGGGGATGATGTCGTCCTCATTTCGTGGGCATTTGGGTTCCTCTGGAAACACGTATATTCACGAAACTGGTAGTTCGGTTATAATTAAGAAAGGCCACTTCTGACAGAACGATAGATGTGGATACGATTTTCCACTTTCCAGCAATTTACATTCCTAGCATTCGTGGCACACAGAATTCTGCTGTCTGGGTTTGTTCTTTATTTACGGCTTCATAACTTCAACGCGTACGTCCCGGTATTTTGAGCAAAACAGAGTCACAAAATTCTAAGTCATTCCAACAAGTAGCCCCCAGGGATTCTGTGGCTACTCAGTTTGGCTGTGAGGCAAACACTAAAGCGATGGCCGGCTATTTGTGAGATAGGTAAAGCTTTTTACGTATATTTTCGAAAAATGTACTAGGTCTTTCGTCATACGTTTTTGTCCAATGTGGTAATTAATCTAAATTATTAGTTCTTTTCCATCTACTGGTCATACTGTTGCCATGTTTTAGAAACGATATAAGAGGGCATTCACCATAGAGCAATCTCGATAATGCACGAAAACAGATAAATCTTCATTTTCATTAAGGATAATTACACCTAAGTAAGCTGGTCAGACACTCTACGGCCGATAGGACATAATTTGTCTACTTGAATCATTCATGCAATTGAGGAGATTAATAGTGTAAGACCATTGAATTAAAATTCATCGACACAAAGCGCGCTTTCATTTCCCTGTTGATGCTAGGTCAATCAGAAAAGTCCTCAAATTTTCTAAAAAAGGAACGTACGTTTTACGGATACGCAGCATTCTGCATACTGAAGCACAAAGGACAGAAGGATTAGACATCCCACCTTTCCATCAAACAACCTCATTTCATAAATTTACAAATTATTGCAGATTCACTAACTAACGCGAAATAATGTCAGACGGCTTTATAATCACCATTCACGCGTATGCCCCTTTAACATCGACTGCTGTTGAGCACAATCACACGCTGTCTGAATGCGTATTATATCATAAGCTTGAAAGCGAGTCTCCTATCTTAGTAAAAATTGAATCGATTGGTTAATGTAGTCGTCACCTCAGGTTTGCACGTTCGCTATCTCAGATGACAGAGTCGGGTTAAAAGGTCAAAGCAGATGATCACAGCTACACCGTCGTTAAGGACGATGTCCAACCTCTTCTCCACATCAGGATGGGAGTGTGGACAGTAAAGTAAAAGTAAACCTGTGACGCATCTGCCGCATTCTCGGCAGTGGATCCAGGTGGTTGGTACGGCGTAAACCAGCACGTAGACGTACCGCCACATACCCAGGTCAGTAATATGCACTGAAGAGGGTCTTGTATCCGAAGAGAATCAAGGGGAATGTACAGATAACAATCGTGCCTGTCACCGCACCCCAACGTCGGCATTTGCAAGGCTTGCACATGCCCAATAACGCCCATTGGATTCCGATCTAGCCCCAGTGATGGCCTAACACATCTACCGCATAAACTGTCTTAGAGACACATAATACGCTGGTATTACGTATGCAATGACCCGCCGGAATTCGCTACGAGCTGTGGAGTAAACACCAATTCAATTGGATACTTGCTGACCGAGGACAGTTTGGAAGCCAGAAATAGTCACTAGCCGCGTGGCTTTTATCCTCGACACTTAATCATCATAGCCTTGTCTGCCGGATCGTAATTTTGACGCGTGTTATTTATCAAGCTCTGAATAGTGGTTTAAATTTGTTAGACCTTTAGATGCCAACTGTTTCATAGTCTGGCACGGAATGATACGATTTATCTCCAGATAGAAATCAACGTCGAAATGAAAACGATGAATATTTAAACCTAGATGTTATGTGTTACTGGAGAAGGTTAAGCTCGCCTCATCAAAGGAGGTAATAACAAGCAGCAGCAGAGAGGTAAGGCTGTAAAAGAAGATCGATAACATTAAGTGAAAGATCCAGATGAAGTAACTGTGACGTCATATGATCTGTTTACATCAAGGCCGCTTAATTTCCATTAGCGAAGTATCGAAGACGATATAAACAAGTTAGATTTATAATTTTGTTATATATGAGACGTCTCAGAAGTAGACTTCGTGATTCTCAAACTCGCCCTTATTTTAGGTTGTCTGACTTGTTTGAAAATGCGCATTTGTATGCGCAGATTTTAACACTGAAACCCTCAATGCCCGAATATCTCTATGTCGTGGAATAGTAGTGTCGCGATGTTTGGCTGACTTAGGACCGCAGGACAACAATACGACGGTCGCGAGCGAGGTCATTTACTATGTGCAGCTCGATTGATTTGCGCGTGATATCGACTCGAGCCGCATCTGCGACACTTTCTTCATCAGTAGACAAAAATGTAATCGCTGGAACGAGCAATATATTAGCATAACGTTTCGGATTCTCACTCCAATCCATCATCAGAGACGGTCGCAGATAAGGGTAATGGTGACATAAGGAGTGCACTATTTATAGCACGTGGCTGCTGTGGGACCATATGTGTACTGTAATTATAAACACTGACAGTCACCGCTGAGGTCGTAATTGATGCGATGATGGCTTGTCAGTCCGCGTCCGAGTCGTTAATTGCCTTGCCTTTGTCATCCGTGCTGGATGCTAGTGTGACGATTGCTCGACACTCGACGGTGGGAAATCTTTGCCTCTGCAAATGCACGCTCTTAAACCTTGTCAGCTAAACGCGTTTACACGTCAAGTGCACAGGATTTTTGCGGACACGGTTGAGTCAAATGACACGTCTGCGCATCTGAGTAGCGGTCGGGGCAAAAATGGTTTTATTTAGGTAGGGAATATTAGAAATGATCTAGAGCTTAAACCTCTGTCTAAAATCGTTTGAAAATGTTCGGTATTTAGCGAAAAATTATGAATTACATAAAACTAGTTAGCTGCGGAATCCGTCTTTCGACCATACGCAGACCGAGACTCTTATAATTAGCCTATGCAGCCGAGGTCAGTTAAGGCGTCTGTATCGCTTATACTGCCGCGCTGTCAAACGATTAACGAAATGTGCTTCTGTCAAGACGCCGAAGACAATTCCATTCGACATGACGTGTCGATCTTTTTTTGAAGTGTTCGGCCACTGCAGTCAAAGCACCCATTACCTTATCATATGTCTTCAAAATAATCCCACTGTTTGGGGTTCCGACAGATGCTTGTCACAGAACTTGCCTTTTCGGGGTGATCAGTAGAATATAGTTAAATCGAAAAGCCACCATCGACATGACCAGGATAGTTTAAAAGTCCGACTACAACATAGCCATTGAAAGTGGACGAAAATTTGACGAAAAATCTCACCTAACATACGCGAAAAACAAACGGTAGAAAAACAGATTTTAAAATGGAATCATACCGGTTTATGAGGTCAGTTATTTGCAAGGAAAAGCACTGTGCACTTCCAAACCCTCCAGTATTTTGTCTTTAATAAGACATTCGTTATTTCTGATCAGCTTAATAGTACCCTCATAATAACTGTTTTCCACCAAACTTTTGCGGATAGGAGTTTATTATTCATTTGATGTCTTGATAAATACTTTCAGATTGGTTTCAGATTAGCTAGTGGTTTTCACTGGTATATATTATGTGCTAAATCACCACCTGTACGTAGACAAAGTTATGTTCCATAATGAAACATTTGTTTCAGTTGTCTTTGCGCGAAATTGGTAGGATCTGCTTAGGCAGTTTTTATGTTTGGTTCTTAATAAGAAGTTGACAGGTCGACCCTCATTTTGGATGATTTCCACCATGTGATTCACATCGAGACGAGATCATGGTAGTATTATTATTATTAGTAGTATTAGTAGTAGTAGTAGTAGTAGTGAAGTAGTCTTAAATGAGTGTGGACCTGCGCAGCTTTTACCACAATTTCACTTCCTCTCCCACTCGGATCCAGTATCAAGATATAGTCAATATGGCTGGAGGGGACTAACATCGTGTGCGATACGCAATAAAATCTATGACATTTTAAGAGATAATGAAGCTTACAGTAGGGAGGCTAAATCAAGAAATGTCAACCTAAATTCCGTCCGGCGTCTCGTTTCAAAAAGATCTATGAAGAAGTGTTTTAAAACTCATCATCATGAAGATATCTCAGCATTCCGGCTTTCTAACTATCTTCTTTACATCTGCATGCAACAAGGATGCTCAGTAAAAAGGAAAAACTTAATAAGCATGCATTCGATCACTGATTTTTGACGCCTTTCAAAATCATTTATATTTCAAGAAACATATGCGCAAAAAAATCCATTTTTTACTCATTCGGTTGCCAATTACGTCTTCCGCCAATTGTGTACTTAAAGAGGGGCTTAATTTTGTTTTGAAAAAAAGTCTTTTATTGTGCCATTTTTCGTACCGTGAAATGGCCGTTCAGAAAACCTCATATGTCTGCATTTCAAATGTGGCTTGTAAACCTAACAATATGGCTGAAATCCACTGTTAAATTTATTGAGGACCGTATTGTTTTATTTTAGCAATGTAAAGAAATTATGGTCTTCGGACGCGAAAAGTATACGACTTTTAGTCATAATGTCCTTAAGGCAATTGTAAGGGCAGGTAAAGTCCAAAATTATAAGGGAATTCAAGTTTATTAAAGGCAATTTTATACCCTTGTTTGGAGTATAAATTTAAAAGAGGACGTTTTCTTCAGCTGAATGAACAAGACAAAAAATAATGTGCTGAAAGTTTTCCATGATATATAATTGATTTGGAAAGAAAACTTCATGCTATGCTGCCAAAACAGAGTACTGTTTTGTATGCGGTCGAAACGACATTAGTTTAAAAGCCGGCATCTTTAGATAACTGAAGTATTGTAGAATTATGCTGCATGATTTTATATTTTACAACAGTATTTAATTATTTTTTTTGAAAAGAAAACACTTTTCGGAATTTCTGTTGAGATTTGGGAATTTAGCCCACCTACCGTAAGTAGACTTCAGGAGACATAGAGCTAGGTAAGGAGCATGCGGCTTTTAATCTTAAATACTTCAAGCAAAATAAATATCAAGCTAGAAAATGTCAATGAACCCAAAAATGTTTCCTTACCATGATAACAGTCATTGCCTTGTGTACGAAATTTCGAAGTTAAAGTTAGTTGCTATTAAAATGTTTAAGAAAGGTTACGTTTGGCCAGTCTTTGCTTAAGGCGTTTATAAATACATAGGGATTTCAAAGGCAATATTTTGCAATATTTACCAAACATAATTTTTAGGCCGCTTAAAAGGAGCGTATTAAATAACCAGCTTCATAATGTAAATGAAATAATCATGGAATTACGTTGTGAGGTGAAATATGCTATGAAACCATATGAGAGCTTCCTAACCTACATGAGAAATCAACATTTTGCTTAATATAAAATTTGATTTGCAATTGCTCAGTTATGCTGATCGAAAGCGAATTGCAATCAAGACGAACAAAAGCAGCCTCATATTCCTTTTAAGCGCTAATAAGTCTCATGAATCTGTACAAGAACTACCCCGTTGTTGCATGCCCTGTTTGCGGTCGGGTTCTATTTCTAGTTGTGCAATAGAATTTCCCTTGACGAAAAGTTGACCATTTTAGATAAACACGCTAACACCGCACATGGCCAAGCAGCCTGACTATCGCAAGCGAGTAAACCTACCGCGTTTACTGTGGAGTTGATTGCCTCCGGCAACCTACGCGTGGATTAGTGTAAGGTGTGACAAAACTGCCTTTCATCTTTCGTACTCTTGCATTCAAATGCAATAACCTACTCAAGTCGATCGGCATAATTGGTATTCTCGAACCCAACCGACAGGAAAACGGGCCGTTGTCTCACTTGTAGTGTCAAACTCCATGACAAACGATTCCAGGTTCAAATCGCAAGAGATCCACACATAGGATTGGGTATATTTGGCTGATGACGGCTAAAAGGCCTGATTTGGTCACTGTGATCTTCCTAGCAAAAGAATTTTACCGCTAGCCTCATAAAGGTGCTAGCTGCTTGCCTGACACCGCTGCAGGTGATACGAATCCTGGTGGATTCCCCAACTCTTTCGTTGCTTTTCAATAGTTCGAATGCCAGAAACCGCATAATGAGTGGCCGAAATGCCGCGTTTCAGATGTCTAGCCACAGCCCTTCAACCACTGTGTTACCGATCGACACCGACAGGAAAATGAGCCCGCGAAACGTGGTTATGGGCGTTGCATCTTTAACCAATAGGTGTTCTACACCTTGGGGTTGGCATGAATGGCTGTAGTCAGCTAATAAGCCAGAAATGGTCAGGGTAATTTTGTTTTCTGTCCGGTAGTTTTACTCAGTTTTTATACAACGTTGCACTAGGTCATGAAATGTCGTGTTTGGTCACGAACTGTGCATATGAATTGCCTCATTGTAATTTCCTGATTCCTTGGCTTTTGAAATTTATGAACGAGGTCGACTTTGCCATTATTCAAATAATAAAGGAAACCGGTCTGTTTATACACACTGATCATCACATATAGCTTTTCTCGTTTATAAACGAACGTGAGCAATCTTACGCCAGTGACGATACAGGCTTTGTATTTTTTCCCCTGTTGAGTGAAATATTAGAGAGGTTTAATTAACTTTTTAGTATACTGGCAAACTTGTGTTTTGCATTATACGACAACAGACGTTGTTTCCGGAACCCGCTTCAAGAATACCAACGTCTGATCTTTAGTCTCTGCCGTCTATCGATATCGCTATGTTCTGCGGTCTTTACTGATCATTTCTTTCTGGGCGACCTAAGTTACCGATCTGTTTAAAATGGTTAAGTTATAAAAATGACAATTACGAACAAATGATGGCAGGGTTACGTAGTGATCCATTAGATAACAGTAGACGCGTCAAAATCACTGAGGCAAGCACAATAGTCGTGCAGTTTGTCTAGACTGTAGCCTTCCCAACAACACATGTAATTAAGTCCAGTGACGTGATCTGGTCAACATATTTCAGAAGACCTGTTGCTCGTCGCTGCAGGATCCGCAGACGACAATACGCTGCTTGATCAGAAAAAAAGGAGAAGAAGAAGAAGCGATCGCTAGAGCAATGGCTTTATTCGTCTGACGTCTCGGATTACGAATGATTTTGGTTCTGTAACTGCATAAAATTCCCCTAACCCCTCGATCGATGCTTTACAAAGCTTTTTGGTCGCTTTTCTATTTTGTGCTACAGTTAGCATACGTTATAATGAGTCTCTTCTTTCCGACAAACACCTAACAGATTTGGTGTATTCAAGACGTTGCAGTAGGTTGGACGGGCAACTTGACCCAAATGTGATTAAACTCGCGCCGTCCCACGGAGCCTCGTAGCTTAAGTGGTTAGAGCGTTGGCTGTACTAAAGCTATCCTCTTACTGCGTGGGTTTGAATCCCACCGGGGCGCTGACTTTTTCACAGTTGGGTCAGTATGAAATGGATATTCATAAACACAGGGTTCAGCCTCTGACACTGACTAAGCCTGCATCTCTACTGGGCGGGAGCATGAACTAAACTTTCTTGAGGCTCATCAGTAGTCCAAGACATTTATTCCCAAATATCTGGGCCATTGCTTAAGTTCTATCAAACACATAATCCAAAATTGGATGTACTACGTTTGCTGGCCTTTCATATTAGTGCACACCCAGTCGTTTGTTGCATAAGAGTCCAAGCGCTTCGAACGTTATGCAACTGGAAGCTGAATATTTCTTGCTTTTTATGTATATTTATTTAAAACCAAATTTACGCACTCATTAAAAAGGGTATATGAGGCTTTTTTGAAGTGTATATAAACAAAGGCTTAAAACAGAATAAGCGGAAATGAAATTATTTGTCTTGTATGACTTGATTAAATTTTGTATAATTCAAAAAAGAAGTATTTGAGGCAGAAAAATAATAAAATCTATCACCGAAACACTTTACCTGGTACACAACTCATCCACTTTTGTACGTAAAAGACGGGTTTTTCACATGCAAATTTTTAACATATAAGACCGCCTAAGTGGCCTTGCAGTTTTACAAAGCGGAAGTATGTGTCCCATTGTCTTCACATTTTGCAGCAAGCTTAGACAATTATCGCCGCATTTCTTCATTCTTGATCAAATTTCGCTAAAAAGATCTCTCCGCTACCCATGACTCCTAATGCTAGTGTGAATCCGGTAATGTAAATGAAAACAGTAACAAAAGTCCAATACAAATAGGCATAAAATATTTATGCATATACATGCTTTATTTTATATTAAAAGACCAGCAGCAAGTCTCTTGTTCAAAGTTCGTAAATATACAAGTTTCTGGTTGATACCATCATTAATGCCGGTCGCTCTCACTCGATTCACAACTGATAGCAAATCGATGGAAGGTTGGTCATTTAACAATGAACATAAATTGTCCACATAACTGCAAGCGCATTTAAATTTAGTTGCTACTTTCAGTTTGGTGCGATGGGCAACCTAAATAAGAAGTACAGTGCGTGACCTATCTCATGAAATGTTGGCTGTAATTCTGAAATGCGTTTTCGATTAGGAAGGATTACTTGGTCGCGGTTGTGATACTGATTTTCTTAAGGCATACTCTTATAACATTTTGGACTCGGCAGGATGTCGGCTTTTAAATGCACTCCTTTTTAATCTCCTGTAGAAAGTGTGCTCAAAAAAATGACTACTTAAGTAGCATGCATTATTCCCATTGATTTTAGATGGTCTTGGAAATTCAAATATATTTTATAGAAACCACAAACAAAAATATGCTTTCTTTTAGTCAATCATTAGAGAATCACGTCTTCTTTATATTTATACTTGAGGAAGAAGTATAATTAGGTTTTAAAAAAGTTTTCCAATTGCCGAAAAATTTGGAGCCTGATCCTTCGTTGCATTAACGCTAAGTGATTTCACTTTACAAGGTGCATGCGTTCGACGTAAAGAAAATCCCATATTGTTCTGTAGGTAAAGAGATATCATACAGGGTCCATGAAATTTTGCAATGGATACGGACCATGTTGTACATTTCATGAGGAGCAGTGGTAAACGGCCAGGTACGATGGTATGTGAATGGACATATCGCGGTCTTAAAAAGTCTCATAATTTGAAACTTTTTTAAACCCTAATTATAATCCTTTCTTAAGCATAAAATATAAAGAAAACGTAATTATCTATTGATTGACTAAAAGGAAGCATATTTTTGTTTATGGTTTCTATAAAATATATTTGAATTTCCAAGACCATCGATAATCAATGGGGAAAATGCATGCTACTTAAGTAGTCATTTGTTACCGAGCACCCTTTCTACAGGAAGTTGAAAAGATATGTATTTAAAAGCCGACATCCTGCCAAGTCCATAATTTTATAAGAGTATGCCTTAAGATAATCAGTATCACAACCGCGACCAAGTAATCCTTCCTAATCAAAAACGCATTTCAGAATTACAGCCAACATTTCATGAGATAGGTCAGGCACTGTATTATTTAACAGTTTATGTATAAAACCTCAGCCGCAAATAAAAAATACAGCATTATTTTGCCATCCTGATTTTCTCCTCAACTATACAATACTCAAATAGGGATTGAAAGCATTGTAGTTTTTTCCAGGAAATACAGCTTATATTTTATGGTTGTATCTTCCTTCTGTAGTCAACGGATCATTGCCAATCGGAAGCATTTATTATCCGCATGTAAAAAGTCAACTAAAAGGAACAATTTTTGGACAAACTGCCATTTTGTAAGGTTTTCGGATCATTCGTTCACCCGGTGCCTTTATTGCAGGGAATCTGAACCAAACGCTTGTTAGCAATTTTATATTTTTTTCAGACACAATTTCCTTTGACAGGGTACTTGAAATGTTCCTAAATAAAATTTGGTGACCTACATCATCTTATTGACGGGAAGGGTTTGATTAAGTTAGTTGCCGGCCATTAGATAAATACGAAACGGCGAGAGGGCCTCAAATTTCGATTGATAAAATACAGTAGTTTTATTACTTCGTAGCGAGTTATGCATTTATTCCGTTTCCCTCTACATATATAGCTCCATTGCAAAATACAAAAAGATATTAACACGTTTTACCAATAAAACAAACGAGAATGTAACTTCCCAGTATGGGTAAAAACGTGAAAGCTGACAGTGTGCGTCACATCATAGGCATTAAATTCATTTTTTAAACAAAGTAATTTCCGTCCCAAATTGTTTTTCCCTTGAGGTTAAAAGGTATAGGCAGATAATATATGGATAAATTTTTTGCGACTGCATTTAAATATTCTATAGATGTAGCAGACAAAGCAAAGGTTTTCATTTTGTATGCAATAAGATCTGGCTGTGCGGTTTAACCTTACTTGCACTTTAAGTTAAATATATTAGAACATATACATATTTTAATATTTTCGGGCACGCATGTTCAACGGAGTGCACACAAAGGAAACGATTGAAAGAGAAGCGCGGTCGTGCAGGTTGAGTGGCATAGTCACTTTAGTTGCTTGACGTCAAATATATAGCATGGCAGTGCTTTTAACTTCTACCTAATTTACTCTGAAAAACGGAGAGGAAGACAAAAAAATGATTTCGACTTTTGTACATAGTCGACTAGCTATAAAACACCAATAAGGGATAATTGTATTTTTGATTGGAAGCCACTTTTGACATGCTTCTACCTCTGACCATGGACTCTTGCACGCTTCCGCAGGCTCAAGACAATAACACAATGTTAAGGTGATCCAAAACCTGTTATTCTTCCAACAAGTCAAGAAGTAACTTTACTCTGTGGTATTTCATGTACTACTACAATACGGACTGCTAAACAACAGTAAAATGAGCCGACAAAGACAAGGGAGACCGGAATGGCCATTTCTGGCTTATTAGCCGTCATCAGCCAGTCATACCCAACCCCAAGTGTGGATCACTTGAGATTCCAACCCGGGATCTTTGGTCACGGAGTTGAACGCTCTACCATTGAGCCACGGGCCCGTTGTCCTGTCGGTTGTGATCGGGAATGTGGATCACTTGAGATTCGAACTCGGGATCGAGGATGCTCCGTAACCTGATCGGCGAGCGCCCACTGTCATAATTGATATTCCCGATCAAAACTGACAGGACAACGCGCCCGTGGCTTAATGGTAGAGCGTCAAACTCCATGACCAAAGATCCCGGGTTCGAATTTTAAATGATTTACACTGTGGGTTGGGTATGACTGGCTGATGACGGCTAATAAGCCAGAAATGGCCATTCCGGTCTCCCTTGTCTTTGTCGGCTCCATCTTATCTATGTCTACTACTAGTCGCTGTGTGACTGCCTGCGAGGGTTTAAGTATGAGCCCCAAGGCACAACGGAACGAGCATGTTCCGTAACCTGATCGGTGAGCGCCCACTATCATAAGTAAAATGAGCCATTTGTGAAAAAAGCCGTTGCGACATTCACAAAACTGCAGAGATGCAACGCGGACGGACAGGCGAAATCAACTTAAACTTGCCAGTCATGATCCCTGGAAGATAAGCGTGTAGTCACCGCATGCCGTTGGGGTGTGCTGAATTTTTATCAAGTTTTTTTGAACAGATAAGTTCCTATAAGGCGAAAAGTTTTTTGCTGGCATAAGTCAATCGCATTTAAGGAAACCGCCCCACCCCAGTCAGTAGTGGGACGATGTACTCCGGAATAAGGCTCTGATTATGGCTGCGCAAACATTCGCGTTCTTCCGTACAGTATGATCAGCTGAAAAACAAAATTTTAGATATTCTGTGTGATTGAAAGCTTATCCTGGAGATTTGGCTTACACATTCTGACTTTACTCATTGACTGTACATTTTGCTCACGATATTGGATACTCAAAAAGGTATAAATGGAGCATTCATCTTACAAACCAAATCCCATAAGTTATACAAATCGTGCAAGTATGGAAAAGAACGCCCTTTAGATAAAATAGACCTAAAGTGTACAGTTACTGAATGTCTGTTTATAACTCTGTCAAAAACAGTGAAATAAACTTGCTTCCGGATGCGCGTAGTGCACTGCGATACATATAACGGACTTTAAACGCTGGCTTATACAACCGACCGCTTCGAAAGATCGGGTCATTGGCATGCGGTCGCTCAAAATGTTATGCTAACATAAACCTGGACAACCTATCGAATTTTTGGTGCGGAATTTATAAACGACGTGCCCAGGAATGCAGTTTGGCATACCGTGAAGCTAGATGCATACCAAAAAATACCTAAAACGCAGATAATTCAGGCGATAAAAAATTTTAGCAAACCCACTTTCCTTAAAAAGGCCCACAAGGTTTTTGAGGATTTTTGCATTGTAAATCCAAATGACGAATGCAGGAACAGACCCGTTTAAAAACAAAAAAAACAAGGTTCATTTAAGGCTAAACTTTCGAATATTTTAGCACACGATTAAATAGAATCATCCGCCAAGTTATTTGACACAGCGATTTGCACATAAATGATCCCAATCGCTGTCTTTGTGTATCTTCGAAGACGCTTTGGGTGATTTACATTAAACACATTTTTTGTTGTTTTGGGCCTCGATATCCATCCTCAGCCGCTCTTTACGGTTGAAACCCACATACATGGCGGAGAGTATAACATACAACCGGGACCTTATTTTATACCGTTCGTCATCGAAAGTGAATCTGAGGTTTCCTTGTTATCGTTGAAACAAATAGTCTTCATCCTGTGTACAATTTATCTATTTAAGTAATTCTGCGTCCGTTTCTAGAGTCCAGCATGAGCCACTGTGCAGTAGTCTTTCGTTCTCATTTCCAAAGAAAGTCTTTGCAGATGATGGTTAGTGGTTTGAAGTGTTTAAGCCACAGCACTGCGCTTGTGGAAGAGAGCAGAGCTCCTAAAAACACGCTCAAGTGGTGAACAAGACGTACATTAAAAAATTCGCCAAAGGTGTCAGATTTTCACTTACACGCAAAATCGAAAATAGTCACAGAAAGGGCTACCGATGGTACAAGAAGTCCAGCATTTATAGCCCCTAGTTGCCCTCGAACAATATACGTACTATAATTGGCAACTCTCGCAATCGCCGTTGACGACGTAATTAGTGCGCTGATGGCTTGTCATTCCGCGTTCGAGTCGTTTTCTACCGCGATTTTGTCATCGGTGTTAGATGCTGGCCTTACGATTTCTCGGCAACTTGGCAAGTACATCAAATACGACCCCACCCAATGCGAAAGCTGCCAGACGACGTCATGACACTTGTTGATGTAACGTCCATTTTGCTTTAACTTTGTGAGATCTGACACTTGAGACCATCAAACTACTCCTACGAGTCATGTGAGATAAAACGGCGAATCGCCTCGGACACACCTGAATACCCTAACTGCTGACGTACTTTATTTTTGACAGGAAAATCTACGATCAGATGAAGGGCCCACCCATGGCCAGGCCGTTTTTGAAACTCATCGCCGAGGTGGTCTTACAGCGCTCGGAGTTGTTGCTTTCCGAAAACGCAGACCACTGTTCTGGGTTCAGTATGTGGGCATTGTCTTCGTTGTCATCAAGTGGGATTAAGTGTCGACATCCAAAAAACGTCTCAACGCCATATTCAGTCTACGTTGGAGAAGAAAGCAACGAGCTGGCCTTTTTGAATGTCCATGTCTGCTGCAAAGATTGTGGTTAGTTGAAAATGAAAAAGTTCACAAAAATGGCAATTACAGCGCATATACTGCATTTCAGCAGCAAGGAACCAATCAGTCACAAACGCAGTTACACCTTTTATTACGCCATATTTTAAAGTTTGATGAAGCCGAATTCCCTACAAGTGGTGGAGATCGCGTGATTCTTGATCTTCTCGAAACATGGTTCCTATGCCTGCAATCCATCAACGAGCGCAATGATTACCCTTACCACATTAGGTGCTGAGGTATTTCCTGGGCATGGGAATAAGTCGCGTGGAGAAGGCTTGAATGAGCCACAATCCCGGATGATGACATTGTAGTTCCCGGCCATCATGACCGGTCTGGCGTCTTGTTCAAGACTTCGCTGCCTCAAGGTCATTCGCGCCTTTGCAGTGAGCCGTTTCAGACGCGTTGGCTGAAGTCCAAGACCAACAGTTGCGGCAAACCTGCGTCCGCACAGCCGCAGCTGCCCATGTGGCCACTTGAACACACCAACCCCTGCAACCAGCCATTGGGACACCACCCCTCGGCGAAGGCAACACTCTCTAACTGGACAGCTTTTGAGCTTGGCCGACAAGCCTACAAAAGCGGCTGCCACCACTATCCCAAGGACTTTCACGCATGACTGGACGCAGTCAACACCAGCCCTGGCTTCGCCGGTGGCCACTGCAGCCTAAGAGGACAATTGTGGGTTCTGCGCACAATAAACCCCTCATTCTGGGGCCTATTGTCTTATTCCTTCAAACATGGGTTTAGCCCTGATTATTGTAGTGCTCAGACGCACATATTCACATCTTTGACCGCCCAAGATTTGGACACGGTATGACGAGCCATCATCGCCTTAATTACGACTCCCACCGGTGATCGCGACAGCTGGTAATTGTAGTACGCATGTGGTCACACGACAGGTACACACTTTGTGCAATGGGTACTGTGTGCCTCGATCGCCCTTATCTGCGGATGCGTCTAATAAAGTGTTTGTGTATGTCAGCATCAAGTAGCTATCAGACTAAGTGCAAAGACCCTTGATGAACGCCAAGAACAGCAAATATTCATAGGTATGCAGTAGCATGGCGACCGCGCACCGTAAATACTCCATTCTATTGTGCATGGACCACCCTAATGGGATATTATCACTGATGATGTAGCCAAGCTGGAATAGGAAACCTCAAGCAAATAAAACTCTGGTCACAGCGATCGTGCCTCCTTCGTAGTGGAATATGTCCTTAGCCGCCGCCTTCGTTTTGAGTCTCTGGGATCTGGATTTAAAGCATAGGACGCAGGCCATATGTCGAGGTTGGTTTCCTCCTTTTGTGATCGCATTACCTTTTATCACTAGAAAGAATCTCATGTGGTAGGCAGCTTAAGTACACAAAAACCGATTTCCAGTCTAAGTCAGCAACCGGTTTGGCCGATGGTATAGAGCACAGACGAGGTAAGTCCGGGTTGTCTGTTAGGTAAACTGGGAAGGCCAGTGCCCCTTTGTGGCAGATGAATTAAGTCCTTAAAATTCTCCCTGTACTCACACAGGGGCTGTCGAGGCATTTTGGGACGAGTTCACTCAAGGGAATTTAAGCAGATCTTTTAGAGCTGCAAAAGTGATTTACATTCTAAGTTGACGTGGATGACGGTTGGCTTGTCTGACAAGTTGCTGGATAATGCTACGGTAATGATTTGAACCGTCATCGCCATTTAACTCGAAGTCTTGCCACCCCTAACAAGAAAACAATTGCAAGCTCCGGAGTAAATGATTAATGATGATGATTTACTGACGGCGCGCGTTTTATTTAGTGTCAGACTTATTTAGAAAGTGGAACTAGACCATAACTCTCCTCAAGTCCGAAGAAGGCTGATATCCTCTTGGCAGATTGACTGAGCCTTTGAGCTTCTACTTACACGCACTCAGGGGACATTGAAAGAATTTGTGACGTGTTTGTGCAGACAAATTTTAGCAGAAGTATTTGTCAAATGTTTCCAAAATTATCACGTTGACCTGTCGATACAACCACACGCAACTTGCGGACATGTTTTGACTGCTGTATCTTAGTTTTAATGGTCCAAGCATGGCATGTATGCTGAGAATTTAACTCCATTCCATAATGTCGGTAGCTAGTATTCTGTCCTTTCGCCTCAACCGTTTGGTTGTAAATGTCTCCATTTAATATTGTGGGGTTATAAACACTGACATCATTTGTCTGATAAGATTAACGTTAAGCCGTAGCCTAAAGCGATGGTAGAGGTAAATTGCAGCCACTCCAAAACCTCGATGGATTTGTAGATTTTGGGCACAATTTTGTCACCGGTTTTTGTGACGTCATCATACCAATGCTTTCTTCTAAATTTTCCAGAATTACAAGTTGTTTTTGAGCGCACACGATTAAAATGTTGCTGCCCGATGAAGGTAAGAGTTTGGGTTCTTGTGCTTTAACGGCGACTAACTTACCGATACGCTGTTGGACAGCTGGGTGAGGAGTTTCATGTTACGTTTATTTGTTACCGAGAAAAGATTACAGCTAAAGTTTCCAGTGCCTTATGAAGATTGTTTACGTTCATATTCATTCACACCACTTGAAGGCAGATTTTAGGATGAATCCGCCACTGCTAACATGTAGTGGTAAAGCGTCGCAAATTTCATTTCAATGACAGCATACTAGCTGGAGCGTGGACGCTTCCCTATTTCACAAACGCTTCGAAACCTTTCGAGCGCTTTCTTGAACCATTTGGGGTGGGGAAATAGCACACAGGCCGGAGACAACTATCAGACCCTAGGGAATTAAACCGAAAGACAAGCTGACACGGCTAAAAACGTGTCGATTCTTTTATCGGATCTGGTGCAGTTTTGGATGAAGAAGCTACGTCGAAGAAACTGGAAGGCAGCTCTGAACACACTGCAACAGTGCGGATAAATGACGCCAGCCCTGAAGTTGCGGTTCATTCGACGAGATCCGACCACATATTCAAATTCGACGAGTTCAAAATTCTAGCAAGAGGTGACAACTGCGTGGGCTGTTTAAGTCATTGTTTAGTTGTCCCCAGTTTATTGAAATGCGCCCTGATCTTCCACATCCATACTCGGAACTGTGACTTTTCTTTGGCGAACTTTTAGCCACGCGATAAGCCTCAAGGTGAAGACTGTTCTTACGTCAGGGCAAGCGGATCAGATGGCCGAGAAGTCATCACAACAACACCCAATACGCTTGACGAACTTTCTGCTAATAACTTTACGAAGTTGGCATCATACAGTCGTCACATCAAGTGCAACGATCCCTGATGAACGCCGGCAACTGCAAATATTCATAGGTATGCGGTAGCATGGTGACCGTATCCTTTAAATAAACTGGTCCATTGTTTTTCAACGAGCAGTATCGGCTATTGTCTCTGATGATATGTCCGAGGTTGAATCGGAAAATTCAGGTCAATAAAGCTTTTGTCCCGGCGATTGTGCCTTCTTATTCTTCATAAATATGTCCGTAATAGGCTCCTTTCTTCTGGCCTTACGCAATCCGGATATTAAGTATCTAAGACGGAACATATATCTACACTCATTTCTTTCGTTTGCGGTCAAATTGCTTTTAATTGCCGGAAAGGATCTAAAGTGGGTAAGCAGTTTAATTACACAATGACCGTTTGACTATCTAGCGCAGAATTCGAATAGCTTAATTTCTAATCTAGCATACGCCTCTCATGATCAAAATGGCTCACCAATGAGCACTGAGTAATCTAACTCTGAATTACGTTGGTGGGTGAAAATAAATTTATTCATAAAATGAGCATTTGGAGCTTTTGGACAAAAGGATGAAATTACTCATTGCGGTTCCTCTTTTGCTTCATGCTGTCAAATGTTGCTTTATTTCGAAAAATGCAATTCCTGAAAACAACAGTTCTATGAGTACCACAGGTGACTGAATGATGCAAAAAATGGGTCTTTAGGATTGCTTTGTTGTCTTCCTTTGATCTGTTAAAACACATATTTTGTTTATGCGAACGATTTCATTACTGCCAATTCTTATATATTTAGAGGTGTCAGTGAGCAGTAATTTAGACAATAAAAACCATGCATCAGCGTCAGTAAAGCATTTAGTGAATCAATGTTTGGAAATGTAAAATAGGTATTCGAGTCTTTGCATTTTTCTGCCTTAATAACATAAAAGAGTCTAACTGTACAACAAGGCATGTCCTAAAACTGGCGTAGATTATACCATATAGCACATATCAAAATAAAAGACATTCTGAGAACGAGAGTTTTAGAGACTAGGGACAAGCATTGAATCAATTATTTAAAGAGGCATAAAATATGCTCTAACTTTAAATAAATTACGCATATATAATAAAATTGTGACTTTTCATTTGTAAGCCCTGTGCTTCCAACGTCATATCACCGATTTGTAAGTAGTGTCTGATGCTACCAAACGCAAACGTAGAAACAACACAACCTTAAGCAACTCATCCGTAAGATAGCCAACTGGGATGTATCCGTAAGTCCAGCTGCCTGGATACCACATGCCATAAAATAATTGTCATTTGTTAACACTGTCTCTGGATAATACGTTTTCTGATATTCATAGAAAAACACAAATAAGTTGGTTATTCATTTTGTTTCAAGAAACTCCCAACTGCCCGCGAATCGGTAACGAAATTTTCGTTGAGCATGTTGCGGAATACTTGCTGCGACAGGCAAACCATCACGGGTTCCAGAAAATTCTACGAAACAGAAACGATTTGTTACTATTTGAAATGACATTCCAACTTCCTTATTTGCCTTTTAACTGTGCATTATTAGGAAGCACATCGCCTGAAAACTATTGGCGATATACGTGCCTATCTCCAATACCAAACACCGAAGTTATTATAGCGAAGTTGGTAAGAGGTGGCCGGAAGGAAACCTATAAACTATTTTAACAAACTGTTTGCGAATACTGTCCGTTTTAAATGTTCATGTTGCATGAAGACTCAAAATTTCATTTCTTTTTTAAGTATTAACCATTGCGTTTTTGTTTCAGAAGTCAAAATTTCAAGCTTATTATGACCCAGTGAACAACTTTGCTCGTGTTTTGCATAAACTACACGGTCTAGCACTAAAGGCCACTGTCGATATTACTTACTGGGAAGAGGAAGACAACCCGCCAAATATGATTCGGCTGTCCTCCCTGGGGCTGTCTAACGCAGACAAAAATACTTCGGGCAGTTCATACGAACCCATCGACCGCATCAACTTGGTAAATATGGGCGAAAGCGACTTCTACTTGTTTCTTAAGGAAGGATTTTTGAAGGCCCTGTCCACAGACTGCCATCTGTAATTGTCAGTACTGTGGGACGTTGTGAAGTCTCAAAAGAACAATATGAATATTTTGGCAAATAAATTTTTTTCATTTAAGCGTCTTCGAGCTCGGCTGAAGAAGTTGAATTATTCTTCTGGACACGTTTCCTCCTGTGTGAGACAACTGAAATGAGTGTCGCCGGCTGTTTACTAGACGACAAAATAACGACGACTGAGCAACGATTACTAATTGAAAATTTGGGCAGTGTTAATTAAGCAGTCAAGGAAAACATAACTACGCCAATAATGTGAGGAAACGTGACTGAAATTTGGTCCCCTTCTCAATTCTGCCATTTATGAATATTTGGATTTTGAATATGTACCAGTTGAAACCTCACAACAGTCGTAAAAATTCCAACTTACACACTGCACGCGCCCAGATTTTATAGGTCCAAAAGAGAATTCCCTGTGCCAAGTATGCTTGGTCGTTCACTGCTATGCGAAGTTGTGACATCTTGTCGCACAAATTGGACGTGCGTCTTCATACATAAGACTGTGAAGTGGTGTCGCGCTAAGTAAGAATGCACAGGGACCGATGAAAGTAGACCAACGGAAGCGTCTAAGTCGAATTCTGTGAATGATAATTAACTTTTTAGAAGAGTAAGATGAATGGGACTCAAATGTCGTCAACTGCACATTATGGGTCGACGTCGTAAACACAAATTAAGGCGAGCTTCGGTTATGCTTTGGGGGTCCAAAGTGTATGCACAATGGGGGCAATTGAAAATAAGGTCAGCAGAAGCAGGATGCTGAATAGCCTCGTGTGAAACGACAAACGGTTCCATAACTTTTCTGTGAATACTTAGACGGTACTGCTTGGCGTCTGACAGTTGCAACTGTTCCGTATGCAAACCTGCGAGTGGGCTTCTAACGGTTTTCGATACGCACTTCACGTAAAGGAATGCTTACCAAAATATGAGGTTATTTGGATGGAGTCCCTTTTTCCGTTTGCAAATGCAAATTTTGATTTGCATATTGTGATGTGTCTGTTGTCATTTCGTACTTCCACACACGGATTATTCTCCGTCGTCGCAAATGTTGTTTTTTCAGACTAAGGAGTCAACTACCCCATTTTGGAGCCACTCACTGCATATCGCTTATCCGGCGATTAGTCATATTCCCCGCAGTTGCTAGGCCTATACGTGCAAAACCTAGAATATTTGAATAACTTGCGCCTGCTCCGCTTTCATCTCGTGCCTATATTGGTAACTTGCCTAACATAAAATAGGTGGGTAACTCACGAAATGCTAACCAAAATACATAAATGCGTTTTTGTTTCGAAAAGATTACTTAAGTAGGATTTTGAAACTAATCATTAAGCAGTATAATACTATAATAATAGTGTTATCGCGGAATGCTAGCTTTCCAGCAAAATTCTTTCATGCAAGATGCAAAAACCACATTCTGTAAAAAATGACTACTTATGAAGTGTGCCTTTTACATACTGATTTTCGATGTCCTAAGCAATTTAATTATGTTACGTAAAAACTATGCATAAAGTATTCATTATTTTGCTCATTGGGTAAAAATTGTATTTTCTTCCAGTTTTACACTTGAAAGAGCGGCATAATTTGGTTTTTAGAAACGTTTTCAGTTGCCGAATAATTTTGAATCCGACCTGTCGTTACGCTTGCATTCAGGGTTTCCGAACAACAAGCCATGTATTTTCCGCGTACGGAAAATCATACATTTCTATACGGTATTAGTAAAAGACCATATGGGGTTTTTAAAAGTAAGCAATGGATTTGAGCTATGTAGTTGGCTTTGCGAGCTACATTAGTAATTGCTGAGACCAGACGTTTTATGAACAACCATTTTACGGTATTGAAAACCCAATTATATCCTTCCCTGGAGTATAAAATTGGAAGGAAACGTAATTTTCTTCCGAATGCGTAAAAGAGGGAATACTTATAGGCCTGTTTTCCATGCAATATAATTTAATTTCTAAGGACATCGAAAATCAATGAGAAAAATGCATGTTACATGAGTATTCATTATTACAAAGTATAGTTTTGCATGCAAACTAAAGAAGTTCTTTGGAAAGCCGGCATTCCGAAATAAATGAATTAATTTAAAAGTCCGTTGCAGAATGACTAGACTTACAACACTACTTAATTAATATTTTTGAAACGAAAACGCATTTCGGAATTTCGGTTGAGATTCCATGAATTGGTTCACTTACTGCACATATTGCTGAGTGCCATATGTTACATGCGTGCTGTTGAAATGAAATATGCCTATCGATCCAAGATACCGGTCTTAAAATAGCATTCCGGCGCATAAAGAGTGAAACAAAGACTTATACTCAATGGTGTAGCGTACGCAACCTTTTTCTGGCGCTGCTACTTTGTGCATGTAGATTTTAATAAAAAAGTGCACATAGCTTACAACAACCATCAGTTTATTTGGAAATCTAATGTTCTGATTCATCTGCTGCTAGTAGGACGATGATCTTTATTATACGAACTTTTGTGTACGAGGAAGGCCGGCCTAATTCAACCACGACAACTGCATTATTATGCGGCCCTCTGAGCAAATAAAAGAATTAAAGTTTTTTCATAACTTGCTTATATCCAGAACCGCATCTCTTGTTCTTGTTAATGACAAAGGAAGAATTTGGGCTCTTGGCCAACATATGGGTTTTCCAGTTCCAAAAAAGAACTGCGTCTACTTGAATTGATGAGTAGTCCTCTCCACCTCGACGTATTATTAACGTTTTTGAGACGATTACTATCGCAAACGAACGCTCTCGATAATGTTTTTCGTTGTTTGTCTGGGGGTCGCTCAGCGACAGTTCCTCGCACTGTTTTCAATCGTAGTCTACATATGTTTCAGTATGTATTCATCAAGAAGTGTTAAATTCAAAAGGTATTGTAGGTCGATGTTCGTCGACAACGTTACATGTGGACATTGGACGGTTGATCAGCTAATATACCGCAGCATGTGAAAATTAACGCATTTCCTGATAATATGCCGTCTGGATTACTAAACACCATAAGGGTGTCTCAGTGAAACTATCCAGTTGGGCAATAATTTTTATGAAAATCATCAGAAATCAATTATATTTTAAAATAATCCACAGTATTTATGTTGGAAATGTATACGTGCCCGTCGTTTATGTTTTTGTCTGGCTGATACAAATCAGTTAATACATGTATATTTATAATTATCAATTTTCGCATTTTCCTACGTTGCATTTTTACATTATACAGAAAAGCACATATTGCGAACACTTCTTAATGGTTACTGTATTTCCAATCAAATTAGAACTAGATACAGGACATCGACGATGCGTTCACAAAGCGTTTACCACATGTTAAAATGCATATAATTAGTATTCTAGTATTTGACTAAATCCTATATTCAATGGCGTAGCATATGTTGCTTTTTTTCCGGTATCGCCACTCTGCCCACATGTGGCTGCATCAAAAAATTGAACAAAACTAGCAACAACTATCTGTACACTTTGAAGCTTGCTATTCTGATTTTCCTGCTGCTAAGAGAATAACGACCCCTATTAAACGAAATATTGAGGATGAAAAAAATAGAATTAACTTAACCGCGATCATTGTATTTCTGTTAATTTTTGATGAGAAGACTAGAATTCATTACAGCACATTCATGATATTGGCATCGGAATTTGAACCTGTGTGCCCTCTTGAGAAGATAAAGAAGACAAAATCACTCCAGAACTTGTGCGAAATCTGAACTGCATCTGATAACTCTCAAGAATAACACAGAATTTATACTATACACTGTAATACTTCCGACTTCAAACAGAATCTAGTAGTTGGAGCGAAGTCCGGTCGGATTTTGTTTTGTGACCACACTTGCCGTACACTAGCTCCAGACTAACACCTTACCCCTAAGCCTAAACCCGACCATTAACCCCCAGCCTTAGTCCCTAACCCCAACACCTTACTCTTTATCCCAAACCCCAACCCATAACCCTGATACCTAGCTCCAAACCCTAACCTCTAACGCGCATGACTGCAAAATATAATCCCACCCGAAGTCCCCGTCACTCGGATATATTAGTGATATCCTCGATACATTTGCTTACACAGTCATGCTGCGTTTGCTCCTCGGTAAATGCAGTCATTATTTGGAATGCTGCACCTTAAAATGACGATTCTGCGCAGAATTACTCCGTGTTGGAAAAGTGCTGGGAATTTCTTACGTCCGTCTCTTGACCATCTTCCTCCGACTCGCTCACTGAGGGACGGGCTCCTACCTGTCGCTCAGCTTTCCGCATCCTGGTCTTATTTGAAGTCTATGTTTCAGTCTTCATTCATTGACAAGTGTCACTTTCGACCGATGTTCGGCAGTGAAGTTACATGTAAGCGAAAGATTGGTGATTAACCATTACGCCAGAAAATGCGAAAATTGACTCACTCAATAATGAAAGCCTGTCTTTACCGCCAAAAAAACACAAGGATGCCTCAATGTAATTACCCCACTGAGCAACAACGATCATTATTACATTTCAGAAATCAGATATATTTCAAAATTTACGAGCAATGCATTTAAGGCAGTTTGAGCCGTGCACCTCATTAATTTTAAAAATTTACTTTTTCCTCACGTGTATGTTCTTGTCTAACTTGATGGGATAAAGTTTTCTTTGTGTTAAATAGATAACTGTATCAAGTAAAACGTCGACGCTTTGGCTCCATGACGGCATTAGGCGTGAGTGAATCTGCAACAAACAACTTTCAGTTCGCTCAAGTCTGAAGACGACATGAGGAACAATCGTCGACAATTATTCTACTTAAGCAATATTTGCCCGGAATGATCTTAAAGCAATTAAGACATGTTTACCTTAAATATACCTATTCAATTTCTCCTCTTTTCCCAAAGAACGTGCTTGGCTACAAATTATATTTCTTAGGATGTTGCCTTCCGATATATTTATTTCTACACTTTATCCTGCCTTGAATAACAGAAACACTCATATTCATGCGATTCGGAAACACTCAGATTTTCCCAGTATCCAGCTTGCGAATCATATCAAATGTCTGAATGTACGTGTTAGAGTCAAGTATTCTTATGCGTGACTGAAGTCTCTGGTGTAATATGCAGATATGTAATATCTATGTTTAGCTGGCAAGGAACACGTGTCTGTGACATGACAATTTGTTTCCAGCATAACAATGATGTCTGAGAGGAAGAGCATGTTCGAAGAGGTTGTAGCGACATTTAAGTCCGTTTTGGATTTAATCAGTTATAATACGTTTGTTAAATAACTCAGCACAACCTTGAATGAGACAAAGAACTAGCACGTGCATTTTTACCTGCTAACGACTTTGTTCTTATTTACTAGATTCTAACTGTTGGGATACTTCTATCTTCATTTCCCGGATAGCTTGCTTACTGTACGCAACTAATGGACTTATCAATTGCAAGGTCTTGAAAAAACCCTTAGAATACTTGCGTTCTTACGGAATCCTCCATTTAAAGTTCAGTTCAATCACATCACTATACGTCCTTTTTCAGTCCCTATAAAATGAAACTTACTGCATTTGCTGTTCAACCTCACGCATAACTGATCAGAAACACTTCGCCTGTCATCTGTAATTCCCCCCACCTTCTGGTCACGGCCACCGGGCACGTCAATTTCATTTTCATAGTCAAATGTTTACGCACATCTGAAGGTCAAAAGATCAAACTAATGTCAAACGGACTACCCTTCGGTGGTAAAATCTCCTAAGTGTGTCATCCAACAATTTTCTGTGTCTGATAAAACGCGACTAGTTATATATTGTACTGCGGTCGGCCATAAAGTTAAACAGTCATTTTGAAATAATACTGACAATTACTTGGGACAATGCGAAGAATATTCCTGCCGTACTTCCATCCAGCTGCCAGTGATGCAAATAAATCAGTGCTTATATATGGTGGCATTAAATTCGACGGCAGAATTAGTTACTTACATGTTTACTTATAGCCCAGTTTCCCTTTAGGTATTATTTCGTCTCTTTTTAAGGCATACCTCATATTTCAGTGGCCCTAACACTTTTTGCACGAACGTCTTTTATAAAATGTAAAGTCGAAAACAATATCCGTGTTTTTTTCTAAATTTTCTCTTTTCTGTTTGAGTTATATTGTTGGTTTATTAAGAGGCCAAGATTTACAGTGCAAATGATGCCTATATCAATCCGGTAATGAAATTGGCTGTGGCATGACAGTTTTTTTCAGCATAGCAATGCAGTTTTTGACGAAGTACACCCATAATCATCTAGGAGGATGTTTCGAAGTCGCAGAAGCCCTTAGACGCCCTCGTATTCTGGACTTAGCATTGCGATTCCTTTACAACGTGACCAACGTAAGTGTGCAGCAATTTTTTTTTTCACTATGAACATTCGACACAATTAGAACTGACTATTTTTTCTCAGTTTATCACTGACCATGTACATCCTGCCTAGGCATTTGCAGTTTACCTTACTTTTTGGCAGGTTAGATATTTTTGTGGGCTGATCATAAGCCTGTTTTACCAAATCAAAGGTAAAATGCATTATTGTATGCCATATGGCGGAATATGTTATGACGATATCTCTCAAATCTTTCGTCCAGCTCTCCCTTTATAGCTAATTATGCCCAGACAAAATCGCAGCGTGGGATATGGGGTCGGATGGACATTGTGCTCGTCGTTAAATTCGGCCGAATATGTATGACTGATTCAATTGGCGGCAGACACCTGTGTCCTCTGTGGCGGAGATTTTGTCCTCGTCAGTCTCGTAGGTGTGGCCGTATCGTTATCAAATGAGCAGCAATTCAGGGGTTAGCGTCGATTCCCCTCCTAACTTTTACTGAATATTGGGCCAGTCGCAGTAG
Organism: Spirometra erinaceieuropaei; assembly: GCA_902702965.1. Classification (NCBI taxonomy): domain Eukaryota; kingdom Metazoa; phylum Platyhelminthes; class Cestoda; order Diphyllobothriidea; family Diphyllobothriidae; genus Spirometra; species Spirometra erinaceieuropaei. The sequence goes on from CACRXP010000153.1 coordinate 328,070, forward strand.
GAGTAACAGTCTAGTTTTATTGGGGTGGTTGTTTTGTCCGAAACTGCACCGAAGCCATTAAACTTATTTAATCATTTCCTATGGATGCAGGGTATCATGCAGCTTCCTGACCTGATACCTAATGGTTTGCTGAATGTTCTATGTAACTCCAACTGCACTTGCGGTTTACTAACAGTCGTCTGTCACTGATAGGACAAATCGGATTCCGACTCATACGTGCATTGGAGTTAGGCATAGCGCGTAAGTGGGCATTTTATGTTCGACACTTTCGCGTTCTGAAAACCTGCATACACTCCTTTTTATCAGCGGAAATCCCGAATGCGTAAAGTCACATGCAATTCGGACTGGCTGAAGTTTAGTCTAGCTAAATGTGGCTTAAGCATCCTCTGATAAAATATTACATTGCGCAGGGGACAGACATGCATTTTCAAAGAACGTCGTCTATATAAACGCATGTAGTAAGTTCCCCGATCGTCATCTTGATTGCTGAGATTTACCATTTGAGGGATGTCGCGCTTTTAGCATTCGTTTGTTTTCCGACGAATCACCACTGACATTTCTGTATCAAAAATGTTTCCGCTCAAAGTTCTTCCATGACCTGAGAAGCTACGGATGAACCTAAATTTCCATCACGATTTTCTTTCTTCTTCGAATTTGAGAGCACCGAGGGAGTATAAACTTGGCAGGGGGCCCTGACAAATCTTCGTTTAACATTTTTATATCCCAGAGAAAAAAGTTAAGTAGGCAATGAAGGCTGATATCGACATATGTTAGGTCCGTTTTTCTTTTAGAAGAGACATGAATTATCATGCCTCATTAAAAAAGATTATTAAAATGAAATGAATTCAGCAATTTCTTGTCACATTTTTACATTTTTCAAATTTACTTTTATAGGACGTGATGAGCCAGTTTACTCCACAGGCAGTTTGTTTGGGAAAAATAATGTAGTTAAGAGAGATATTACTCCCTTTGATTGTCGAGTCTTCCTTAGGCTGCTGTCTCGTTATGGCCTTATCCCTCGACCTAAGCCGGAAACCCCACTGTAGCTGTTCCGAACTTATATTTCGTAGAACAGCATCTCGGGGTAGAAAGATTTATACCGAATAAAACCACATGAGATGGAAACGCATCAGTTGATAACAGTCTGGCGAATGATGTGTTTGGTGTACATTAAATGTAAGGGCTGTGCTGAGATAACCGCTGACTGTCTTCTAAATTACTGCTTCGCATCAAAATGGATAGTCTGATTTTCCCGTTTGCATCCTTTGATCTATGTGTAAGATATTCGGTCTTAGGAAAAGTGAAATTTCACCTATTTTTTTGACATATATTTCGAAACGAAGATGCAATTTCTACGTATTACAGAGTCTTCTTTCATTTCTTGTAGACGGTGAGTTATTGACTTCATTTTGCCACGAGGCACGCATATTGGGGTGGGGGGGTAGCTAGTGTTCATAAAGATGGTACATAAAGGGGTATCTTGTTTATTGCTTAGTAATACTGATGACACCACTCAGGTGGGCATGAGATGCATATGTTTTGTTAAAATTAAAATCGTATACGGATGCGGAATAATTCGGAAAATTAGCACCCGCATATAGTAGTAGCGTATAGTGTGCCGCATCGAAAAATCTTACCTTACATTACAGATATGGCATACCTTCTGTATTTTAAGCAGCACGCATATAACATTTGCGGTGGGTTTTGGCAGTCTAATATCCTATGGCAGAAAAATTCAGACCTAACAGTAGGTAAAATAATCGCGAAGGGTAACAGACAATTTTATGGATGAAGTAGCTGTGCCCGGACACGCGTTGTTGGGGCTCAGGTGAATTTAAAATATCTGTTGGATAATTCACCTGTCTCGTCTGCTTCCACAACAGTGTCGACTGACGTATATGCGACTGTCTCGCTTTGAATCTTACACTGAATACTATGGTTAAGATGGTACGCATGTTTGTTTCTGGCCGCAAGAATAGCTCGTTCGCTTATTCAGTCGTGATTATTGAAAGTGGTCTAAATAGTGGGACACACCTCTTCAACCAATTTCCCTTTTAAGGTCACTAAAATACCGGGGCTAAGACGTAGGGAAACCCTTCTTGTAGTCGGATCAGCGGACACCTTTTGAATTCCATATTGCCAGCAATTACTATGAGATGCCTCAGCTAATCGGTAGTTTTGCAGCTAGACACGCATATTTGTAGCTGATTTTGTTATCCGGATTTGCGCCACAAAGGAATGTTCTTCAGTCAGGCATTTATTTCGTCTGCTATTGCCGATGGAGGAATTACAGGCACTGTTTATCTGAAGTCTCTTGCAAGCGGTAGCAGTAATATCTCCAAATCGTCTCTTCTTTCGAGCAAATCTTACAATGTCCGATTGAGGGCCTCGAGTGCTTTTGCTTACGGAGCAAGTCGACATCAAACGAAACAGCAGAAGATCGCTCGGATGAACACAGTTCCGGTTAATTAGGAACTTGTTTCGCGATTTCTTAAGTACATATACCCAACCATTATTAACGCTTCGCTATAGATTCCTGCCCTGAAATCAGCATTTGGGATTTTCCCTGTGTGGTCGACAGAAGATATCCTCAGCCATATGCGATTTATATTTCTCCCATTATTCTGTTGGAGATGAAGTACAGCAGGTCGTCAGTATCATCTCAAGCAATGCACTTATTCGATGTGGATGGAACGTGTTGCCCGTAACACTAACGCATACGCCCCAGTATCGGTTGTTTTCCAATAAATTGAGAGCCCGGCATGCACTATGCACTTTAACCTAACCTGATACATTAACACAAAAATTTTACCAAAAACGTGACACTGAACAATTGTCATTGAACCTAATCTTAAATCCAACGTTGAAGCCTAACCCCAGCCATAAAAACTTATTTTAGTACTTACCCTTAACCTTTACCTAAAACCAAAACCTAACCCACAACCAGGTGAACTTTGAAATTCATTGGGATAATTACTTGCCTCGTCTGCTTTCACAGCACTGCCGAATGACGTGTATGTGATTGTCCCGCTCTGAATTCTACAGAGAATAATATGTTTAAGATGGAACAGATTTTTTTTGTTGGCCGTAAGCATAGCTGATTCGCTAAATCTTTTATGATTGCTGTAATTTGTCTGAATATTGGGAAACAAATTTTCAACCAATTCCGCTTTTGAGGACACTAAATTGCGATAGTAAAAGGTAGGGAAATGCTTCCTGATGTCGGATCACCCGACACCGTTGCATTCAAAATTTCCAATAATTAGTGTGAGAATACCTCAGCTGATCGTCGGCTGTGCAGTTAGACACGCACAATTTTACCACCTGGCCTAGGCGCCACAAAGAAGCCTATTTCAGGCGGGTTTTTATTTCGGCCGCTGCTGTCCATCAATGAATTACAGGCCGAGTTCACCTGCAGTCTCCTACAAGCAGTAGCAGTAATGTCTCCAAATGGTCTGCTGCTTCCGCGCCAACATGCAGTGGTCGATCTAGGGCCTCGAGTGCTTTCTTGTGTACCATTGTACATTCATCCCAGACAATAAGTTTACATTTCTGTAGTACGTTTCCCATCCAGGATGCCTTGAAAATTTTGCAAGCTGAAGTTTCAATGAATTGCAAATTCAAAGGCAATTTCGGATGCGCGGTTGTACTCTGAGTGGTTGAGAAATAGTTGTCCTAACTCTCAACCCTACCTACTAGCCCTAACTCTAACTTCTACCCTCAAACCTGACCCCTAACCGTAACACCTAACCCTAACTCTTAACCCTTACCCAAACTCTAGTGTATCCATCATGTGGACCTACATAATCACGTCCTAATACCAGCGTTAGTGAATACAGATACGCAGGGCTTTATAAACAGACATTACATGGTCTGAAAAACTTTATAATTAGAAACCCTTACAAAACAGAGTTATGACCGACCTTCGATTATAAATATTGCTGAAGACTTATTTGCCTTTAAAAGGTGTAGACAATGAAAATGTTTCGTATGTTTTCTCTGACGTATATTTGAATTTCTGTGACAATCGAAAAACATTGAGAGACATGCAAACTAGTTAATTAGCCATCTTTTGCAAAGACTATTTTTCCAGGCGGCCTGAAAAGTTCATTGGCAGGCCGGCATCCTGAATTAGCTGAATCCTTATGAGACTATGCTGCACGGAGACTAATATTATATCCCTAGTTATGCAATCTTTCAAGTCGAAAACGCATTTTAAAATTTCGGCAAGCGTTTCATAAGTTAGCATACCTCCAGTTTTAGGAGGAAACCATACGGGTTTCAGTGGATTTGAGCCATATTGTAAACCCTTTGTAGACATAGTGATTTAAGAACAGGCATGTGATGGCTTTAAAACGTCATTAATATAATCTTTTTAAATTCGAATTACATCCTTCCTCCAAGCACACCTCCTGTGTATACATTTTGACAGTCATTTTGTCAGGTTCGTTAGCGACATAAATACTTGTGACCCTTCAGCTGCGACGCAGGTCAGAAGGTAGCGTTCGCCGCACCGTGTTATAACCGGACCTCATATAATTCAGCCTATGATTAGTTTTATTGGTACCTTTAGGTTCTACTCGCCTTTAAGGTGAATTCCAGGTAAAATCGAAATATCTTTCCCGTGCTAGCGTGTCGACGCTGTCGACGAACACTCTGCGCACGAATCGCCCTTGTCGGACACCATCACCGCTTAGCCGCTACAATATCAGCATTGATCCTTTTCTGCTGTAAATTGCTTCCGGTAAGACTGTCGAGGCTGGCAATCTGACAGTGCTTGGTGGGAATGGCCAAAGTGCGCCGCTGGTGATTCCCACTATTTGTAGTCAGAGAAATTTTTGTAATTAACAAGATATCACCACTAGGCTAACATCTGTTAGCAACAAAAAAGGCCACTTCCATCAAGAAAAGAGAGCCATTCTTTTACGCAGAAACGAATTCAGTCCCCATTGTACTGCCATCGCGAAAGACCGCTCTAAAGAATGAACTATTTCGCGCCCCCTCTTACCCCCTTACTTCTTGCTGTCTCCGGTATCCCTATGTCTTATTTTCCTTGTCCTTTCCTTACTCCCATCCTCTATTTGCATTAAACACGAACTGAAATCGATTCGTTTTGTCATATTAATGTCGCACACTTAAGTGGATACCATTTAAATATAGTGAATCGACCGGGATTTATTATGCGACTATTTGTTTTCAATAGTGTTTAACTAGTTTCAATGGCAGAGAACATTAGGGGAACCTGCCGTATTGTTTTATAACTGCGCAATCATCATTGCCTCGGCGTCTACACACAGTACTTAATGGCTGTCTTGTTTCAAGTCGATTTGGAGATAAAGACAGCTTTTCGATAATTTCGCTGCGAAACCTATGTCACTTATTTATTGTGGACTGAATTTGTTACGATTTCATATCCTAGAGCATATGGAATTCATCGATTTCTTGCGTGTATGTTGCTCTTCGTGTATTGAATTCATTATAACCAATGACATTCTGCGCTAACAACCATAATAATTTAGGTGTTAAAATAAAGTGCAAATGGCTTTCGGTATTCGGACTTGCCAGCAGAATAGACTTTAAGCATATAGAAATCCAAGCTTGCGAAAATCAGATGTCAATATATAAAACGTCTTTGTTTATCCTTTTTGCGAAACAGTCGGCTCCGATTCTTTGATTGTTAAACCATACCTATGGTTACTGAAGGCATTCCTTGTAGTTAACATCCAACGAACCCCACCTCAGTAATGAATAGAAGTCAGCAGACGGCATACCTAACAAGCCTTATAAAGTGGGGTTGACGGTTTCATAAGCGCATATGCTGGCATTTGTATGAAAACTGCAAAATTCAACAGAGGACAGTCGAATCCTATTGGGAGTGTTGAATTCCCTTCTCCAATAAGTGATATCGAGGGTCGCCTTTAATGACAAGGCGGGTAAAATAAAGTCAAAATATCTGATCTTCCTCCATAAGTTTTTAAATTTTTTCGGGAGTCGTTCCTAAGAAATGTTTGTGCAATTCATAATAATTGTTATGTTGTGCCATTTAGTAGTAAGTAATAATAAAATACGAAAACATCTCGCTTTAACTATCTTACTTGGTGTTTGATATGTATTTTGACATCCGGAAATTGTGATCGGCATGTGTAATGTAGGTATTTTGCGGGTGCTACATCCCGTAAGAATGTGCAATCGAAGTTTAGGGATGTCCTGTTTATGAGCACATTGAGTTTTGAACGCGAATTATCTGCCAGGGAAATTTTTTTCAAAGCCATAACGACAGTCCTGACGTGCCAGATATTCGGCAACTTCATCGAGAATAATATCTTCGTCATTTCTAGGACATTTCGGTATTTCTGAGGATAAAAGCGACTTTTAATTTTTCACTCAAGCTTTTAATATGTAATCATGTTGACGTAAACGACTGTTGTTAAATGAATATTTCAGGATTCACTATTATGCAGTAATTGAATTTTAAGCAATCACTTTAGTAAAGGTAATAGCAAAGTCAAAGTATTTGCCCAATTCCTTATAATATATTTTTAATGCGTTTTGAAACTATATTAGTCTTCAAAATAACTATTACTCTTTAGGAAGAAACCACATTTTGCACAATGAAACAAAATGAGAACAGCTATCAGAAGTTCCATTTTTGTCAGACCAGTGCAAAATCACTACTTATATACTACAGCAGTTTCAGTAACCAACCACGGAGGCAGTCGAACTGCCGCACTAGCATTGATTACCCGTAGACATGTGAACTGACACGCGTCGCCAGACAGCACATAACTGCTCATAGAAAATGGCTTTGGAATGACTAAAGCGCAAGGTTGTTTGACCGAGTTCTAAGGTCCCCAAAGTAATGAGGGCAAGCACGCATGATGCTTTGATCGCTGGGTTTCTAATATTTAAACAAAAAAACCCGCATTCGCAGGTCATTAAACACTTATGAGAAAAGAATTCCGGTGCTTACCTTGTTTAGTTGCCGTGGACGAAAGTTCCAGAATTTATGTTGTGCATTCTACTAGATTTGCGCATGGTAATAAAGCAATTGATGCTGGTTAATGCTGTCGGGCAGTTAACCGGTTTTCTTGTGTAGTTAAGCTACACATCAGTCTAGATCCCTTCGAGGACAGAGGGTAGAGTTACTGTCGACGAAGAAAACGCCGTAGCATGAACTACCCCTATTTGAAATTGTATCAGATGGTGCGTTCGGGCAGAAATTAGAGACATGTGGCAAATAAGGCTCTTTCCCAGCGGTCATGTCTTTTTCACGCTTTCTAGCAAGGACACGTATAATTGCTTCTATAATGAAGTGTATGATTTCCCAGCATTTGTATGAGAATGCGCTTGCCAGACTTCTTCTCTGCGGTGTGATGTGTTGTGCATGTCAGATGACTGTGCATTTCAAAATGGAAGACAACTTTGTCTATGTGGAAGATGACACCAATTAACCTGCGCAATCTGCCAATCATATGTCCTACACTCCGATTTAATTTATAGGCATTAGAGAACAAGCAGAAAAGTGAACAGTATTATCCTGCGTGCTTACACACATATGCACATCGAATATTCTGGTTTAACTTGGGAACGATGCGACTACGGTGGGACGGTAGCCTGGCTTCAAATAAGAGTTTGGTGGGAATTCGGTGTCGTGTGTAGTAATTACCATATGCACGGTACGATGTCCTCGATCCCCCTTATACTCAGTACCCACCAAATAAGAGCCCTTACCCCTTTGACAGAAATCATAAGAAATAACAGTCACATAGACAGATGTTGCAAGTTAAAGATAAGAGTCTACCTGCAGAATGGAATCAGGAGGAAGGATGAGGGTTTACTTAAACAAGACCACCGTTTGCCCTGCATTTCCGGACGATGTTCTTATCAAACACAGGAGTTACCGACACGAAGTGCCAAACACACAATGCCTCTCTTTTTCGACTTATGACATAAACTTAAAACGTCGGAGTTATATTTTTTATGACATTACTTCTCTCCCAAAAAATTCTCCCTGTCATCCGGCAACCTCAAATATTTGATGACCAACAAGACATTCTGATTTACTTCCGCCATGTTATTATACTTCATATGTATTTCTCAATACATTAGGTCAACACTCCGAGGTCAATCAGGCTTTAGACGTGAACCCTGCATTTGGTCAGGGTCAACTTACTGTTCGAGTGATATTTGTAGGCTAGGTGACCATTGTGCAAGTCTGTCAAAATATACCCATTAGCTTCGACGCATCACCTGAAAACGTAAGCAGGCCACCTCGGATGCTGCATAAAAGGAATGCCACATTTGTTACAAGTATGCTTGCATTTTCCCCCAATTTGATCCCTGTAAGTAGTCCAATGTCATTGAAGTCGCATCTTGCCATCTCAGATGGAAAACTTACTGTTGTATTCTCTGAATTACGGCGTTTTCTAAATGCAACATGCGTACTAGTGAGTATCCCCGCATGTTTGCCTACGTTCGGCAGTTAGAGACCAATCATTTTTGATAGCACGCGAAACCACCGTGAAAGAAATTGCTATACCTAAAAGAACATTATATTCCTATTATTGCAATCGCACCCTGCCTTACCGCATGGTATAATATGCGCGCGTTTAATAGGTACCATCAGTGTAGATAAAGGTGGACAAAAAGTGAAACACCATAGGTTAAGTTGTGCTCCTTTTAAAAAAATGGACCTACTGGGATAACATTTTTATATGAAACCATAATTGCAGGGCAGAAAATAGTTGCGAAACACAGCAGGTCTAGTGGATCAAGAGCATGGCAGTTTTGTAAGCCCTAATACTTTTGATGTAACGGATGCTTAAAATAATAAGAATGATGGGAGACACAAATAAATGTATACGACAGGTTCAAAAATAGTATCTATTAAACAAAAAACGTTTAGGATTATCAAGCATGGGAATCTAATCGCTGCCAAACACGAACCAATGTGGATTAACTCTTTTGGGAATCGGAAGTCCTAGTAGCTAAAATCAAAGTAATAGTGTGTATAACTCACTAAAAAGTTATATCCGCCTTTTTTTAATGACAATTCCTCCGGCAAAATATAAAATAAAACATACTGACTGCGGCCTGAAAAAATGAAAAGGGGATTTCCGGGAAGTATTCCTTCTATTAACGCCTGTGCGCCCCAAAATTGTTAGTCAAACAGTTAAGCAAGATAAAATAAAATTTTGCAAATTTGCAGCAATCTTATCGGATCATTTCTGTCATTGAATATGTCTAAATATCCTCTGGATCAGTGGAGTAAAAAATTAAGCATAATTTGTTCTAAATCTTTTTTACAATCGGTATGCTGCCACTATAGTTGATGAGTGTCTGGTTATTGCAACTGTAACATTCCTGTTGATTTTATAGGCCCAAAGCCCGAGAAAACAATATGCCAGCTTGTATCGGAGAGTAACCTACAAATCATGCTTGTGCGAAACGATCAGCCATTGTGAAACACGCTAGGTACATCTTATAGCACCAAGGTTACCAATAACGTTGAGCACCGGATTTGCTAAGCAGGCCGGGCGGATGTCTGACTGCAACCTTACGTATATGATTGTTTTGACTTCAACTTGGCACGAATTTGAATACGTGCAGAAGGCGGATATGGACGACTTACACTTGCCAAGCCAAGATATTCCGGCACTCTCACATAAGCTGTCCTCAGTACTGTTTTATGCCTGAATTTCACCGTCCTGTAGTTCTTCACTTATTCGACACGTTATTTTCCCGTACTATGTAAGGACCAGCACTGTCAACATCCATCCAAAGATCGTCTATGACACAAAGATTCAGGGCATGGCATCGTCAACGGCACGAGACAATTTTTTTATTCACGAATTTCGTTTTTTGTGCAAATCCTTTAGGATCGGAAATAGTTTTACTTTTTGTGGCTGTCTGCTAGAAGACGTTTGCAATTTTCAGACACTTCCATCGGCAGATAAACTGAATGCTGAATTGGAGCATTGGACAAACCTACCCACAAAATCTACTCTGAACAGACGCGTCCCGAATTCCTCCGACGCCTTTTGCTAATTTGTTTCATAATGATAGCGAAGTTAAGAGAGTAACACTTAGTTTCATAGGCCCCACTGGGGATAGTTGTCTGTGCAAAAGCCAATCATACATTCAGGCACCAAGACAATTTGGACCCCCTTGTGCTTTCTGAATGACTAAAATTTTCTTTCATTCAAAGGATACGTCTGACCACCAAATGAAACCCGTGGCGATCGTAAACCGTATACTATGTCTTCGACACTGAGACGTAAAATTGTTTCCTCGTCTAGGGGGGCAAAAATTCGAACTTAGGTTTGGTGCCACTTCAAAGCGGCACAATAGTAATCTTTGCCGACATGATAGACAGGCTGATCTATATATGCGTCAGCAAGGAAAATTGTTTATGTTCGCATCTTCAAACATACGCCAGTTATCGGAACGTCCCCAATCTCCTCTGGCTTTTCTTACCTAAAAATATTATTTCTACGATAAAGATAATATTTTTTTGCGTTTTATTTGCGATTCTACTAAACTTGAATCGTTCATTCCTAAATGGATAACTTCGGTGATACAATTGGGTTCACTTTAGTGTAATTACAGCCAAGCAATTACAAGCCATTCAAATTGGCGGTCAAGATTCCAATCATAACACCTTTATCCCGGAGACCTAGGTCGGTCACTGAAATTTTGTAAATCAACGGTATCCATTTTAACCCAAAACGGGGCATACCAATTTATAAATCTCTGGCCCCATTGCACATTTTGCGTTCAATCTTAATTAGTTGCTATCAAAAACAACCACTTATACTTGTTACCCGAGAAACGCCATAACTGGTCATGATTTGGATGTCCCCAAATTTTTTCGATCAATGTTTATAGAAATTCAGTATGCGGGTTGTCACCAGCGTGCAAGCGGTAGACCGGATGATAACTTGTAAACATGAGTAAGCTAACGTTAGATTTCTATATCTTTACGAATTTTATCATTTACATTAAGCCACATCTTCCCATTGTACTCACTATCTCGTCAACAGTTTCTATTTGAGGCAGCTATTCATAGATTCCTTGCATACTGAACCAGAATTTTATTTTAAAAAAACAAAAGTTGAATGTAGCACTAGTTATTATAACGCAGTGGAAACTGCCCCAAATCAAAGCCCAATTTTTAGACATGGAAGTGCACGGTTATTATTGTTCACTCCACACGAGTTGTGAATTTCGAAATTATATATCTAAGAAATATAATGGGCTTTGCAAAGTAGAATTGGTATGCATTCCGAGAGGATATGATGTATAGGAAAGAGGTTCTTCGGAAAAAAATCAAGTTGTTTACGTGCATTTTCGAACTGGTGACACCAACCCGTCGTCAGACGGAATGAAGAGAAAACAGAAAGTGAGACAGTCACACTAGAATAGTTAACGCGAAAGGGCAAACACTGATTGGTGGACCATTAGTGTGTGAGGAGGGATGCGGGTAGGGAGTCATGCTGGAAGAACCTCTTTCCTTTTCATACAAAGCTTTATTTAATTTGGAGGCTTTCCAGGTCAGCGTTGTTAATATGACATGCAAAAATAAATAGTGTACGTGAACTTCAGATTTGCACAGTTCTGATTTGAACACCTAAAATTAGGTGACTTTCAGTATGATAGACAGGAAATATAGCCATTTTTACAGTTCAACATACGCAAAAGTCTAACTTCAATCCAATACACTTAATGGGCGTTGTTATACCAAAGAGGTCAGGTTAGCAAACGCCACGAATGCAATTCCCTTGATCCAGTGAGCACGGAAGTTTCTTCGGATATCAAACAGCCACTTGCGAAGCACTACTTGGAATCTATTCGATCTTTGCTGACATTCCTATGGAAACGTGGGCGATGACGCAGTAGGCAACCACACTTAAGCAACAAAAACCAAGTCTTCATGCCATATTACGCCCTCGCCTCTTTTATAATCAACGGTTCCGTGTCCTTGTAACTAAGGCAACTGTGATCAATCTTTTTGATTAAATAATTATGAAAATTACAAAATGTTCAACTATCGCTTTCACTGTCAGATATCATGCTATAAACATTATTCCTGGACAACCGAGTTCCTGGCAAATTAACGGTTTTGCAAGTAGCTGTACAGAAATTAAGCTACAGCACACAATATACCACCTCAACATAATCTCGCGCTCTCCTTTGCGCTGTCCGGCTCCAATCTTAAAACTCGTATTTCGCGATGACCTGCTTTAATTCCTTGGGTATGGTCGTATACTGTGTTGTTGTCAAAACGTGATAGGAAATTAAAGCAATGCATACTATGGAAACTAGAAAACGTCCTTTCTATAATAAACACTTCATAAACTCACGGCAAATACAATATTCACAATGCTACGTTGGCTTATATTGACACTGACATTAAGTGAAGTCAGACAGGTGCTTTACCATCCGTATCGGTTTAACGTTCAACAATACAACATCTAGTAGTTGAATTATCACGACTACTATAATTAAAATTACGTAAATAACTTCATTTGTAGAAAGAGCGATTGAGAAGTTGTGAATGTTAAAACACAAATTATGCATTCATTCGCATCATGAAATGCTTAGTGTTCGTAGCGTTATCAATCACAAATGACATTTCGTCGGTGATCCTGAAAATCCATGCTTGAAAACAAACAGAAGTCATCTACTAATATTTTTACCATTTCTATTAAATCGGAGTCGACAGGCTCATAAGAAATGATGGTTGGAGGCGACGGTATGAGAAAACGAGGTTAACGAAGCTTTGAAGATTGTAGGTGTGGAAATTGCTCCGGGTTGTCTATAGGGACAAGACTGACTTTCTGAACCATTTGGCCGTCACACCTGCTCTTGTTAGTAGACGTTTACGCAGGGATCAAATATTAGCTCCTAAGAATGTTTTAAGTGGCACATTAGTAGCTTAGGTGGTCGACACAATTTTGGAGCTTGAAAATGCGTGCAAAATGATGCTAGTTATGCTTTAAATTTCGTCTTCATTTTGTTTTTCTTTGCATTACCGCATGTATAAGCATCGTTTTAGAAGACTGCTTGTGATTTTTAAGATCACACTACTAAGCGAATATATGTTTGCAACGGCAGAGGCGAGAGCCATAAGTTTGTGAACTTCAGTTTTATGCGTCCAAGAGAGTTGCGGACAAGTTGTATGCCTATCTTTTCAAATGAAGATTAACTGCCTGCAATTCTCCAAGCTCTCCTTCCGTTCCCCTAACTTATCGCAACCTTTCATTTCCCGCTGCCTCCACTCCATAAATTATCGCTTCGCACCAGTATGAGAATACTGAAGGAAATCATTTACTTTTGATCATCACACGTTTTACATTTAAATCGCATCCATAGTGCAACGGAGATTTTTCTTGGCCGCGTAATTTTAATTAGCTTGTAGTTGTTGCCAAAAGGTGGTAAAACAAAATGGGGACCTAATGCCTTGTCTAATGACCACCGAACTCTAACCGCCTCCTTAAAATTCATACATACTTTGGGGTTTACGAACATCTAATACTGTTACTCTATCTGCAATCGTGTTCGAAATTAGGGGCAGCACACTGAATATGTGTCCGCAAATCCCCTAAGACTAACTTGTTCCGTGGTGAGTTTTAACATCCGGATACCCTACAGCGCGTCCACTTGTTCAGTGACAGTTAAACGCTTAAATTTAAAAGGTTCCATCCATTACGCCTTGAGAGGTTTTATATTAGACCTACCAATGACTCATTCATACAGATATATTTTATATCAATAGCGTTTGGAAGACTGCCTCGCAAACGGATCAGACGTAATGCATATGAAATTCATACGCTAAAAGCGATACATGCAGAAGTTAGATCTCAACATACAGAATGTTATGGTATATGTTTATTGCAAAATAATCGGCCTCTTACCTTCGACTGCTTTTCTACCCTCATATTTATTGAAGACATTATTTGTAATCAGCAGCCAGCAGATCGCTTTTGAGAATCGAGTAAACGTCGGCGGAAGGTATCTTTATTAATCCTAATAAAACGTGATCTAATTATTTTTTACCGCGTACAGTAGCATTTGCAGGTCCCTTGACTAACTTACGGCCTACGTTTGGTAATTTCGTGTAATTCTGACAACTCATAAACATAATAAGATTAAATTGAAGACTACGATAATTGGTTGTAAAGTTGTGTGCACTTAACCTCAAAACCTCAAACAAATTGAGTTAAATGAAGCGGATGAAAACTAAAAAGACAGTCGTCATGCGCAACAGGAAACCGATACCCAAATTTTGTTATGGGAGTTTTGTTAACTCCATTGAACTTCAGGAGTCACATTAGAGGTTTGGTTTCTTTGAAATTTATGCTTACGCCTGCTAATTTATGAAGAAGGAAATACCATCCTCCGTGTCACAACGTGTAGCTTTTAATACATCAACCCCTAAGGCAGAAGAGGTGAGATCAAAACGCGATAAACGGCATGCGCTCTTGTTGGAACGACAGTAAGGGGCACTTAAAAACAATCAGTCATTAACAATCCTACCCAGACGCAGACTGTCAGGAATCTAAGCACGCATTTAACACATGAATTCCGGCAATTAGACTATGCGAGTCTAAACATTCTTTGACTATTTTCGGCGATTTAGAATATGTATTTTAGAAGAATTAGCTATTTCTGATACTAATATTGTTAAGCCATAAACTTGGTTTTCCATCAAGTACGCATTCCTACATTGCATTGTGATGATAATAGGCCACTAAACATGTCTCTTAATACCGCAGTGGTATAGAGACCGAACAGTTTCTTGACGGATGGCAGTGCTTATTGTCGATTCAGTTGATTTACTTATGCCTGTGGAAGTAATCAGTACCAACTATTATATTATAATGTGTAATTCCAAAAGAATGCAGGACAACAATTCTGGAACGTTCATCTACGGCAACTAGACGTAGCTATCACCGGAATATCTTCTAATAAGTGCTTAATGACTTATGCATTCGGTTTTTTATTTTAAGTCATAGTAACCTGGGAATGGAAGTATTTTTCGTGCTCCCAGTCATGACACTATGAACCTAGGAATGCGGACATACAGCCTTATGCTATGGTCATTTCAAAGCAACTTTCTATTAGCAGATATGCGCTGTCTAGCGACGCCTGTCAGTCCACACGTCCTCGTGCGACCTATAATCCCGCGACAGTTTGACTGCCTCCGTGATTGCTTGCTTAAATTGTTATAATAAATTAGTATTGAATCTGCATTGGTCTGACAAAAATGAAAATTCTGATCGTTGTTCTCACTTTGTCCCACTGTGCAGAATGCTGTTTTTTCATAAAGAGTAATAAGCACTTTACTGATTCACATGTTTTCTTAACCCGTGAGAAATATTACATATAGAATTGGACAAATATTTTGGCTTTGTATTCCCTTACTATACGGAACGCTTCCTGTTTATTGACTGCACAGTTCTGATCCCTTAAATATTCTTTTCACAACAGTTAATTAATCTCGAAATGCTTACTTTTTAGCGGCTTTTGTAAAAACGTTCACAGTAACTTTTATCTTCAGAAATACCGAAATGTCCAAGAAATGACGAAGATATTATTCTCGACGAAGTCGCCGAATACCTGGCACGTCAGATCTACCGTCGTGGTTTTGAAAAAATAATGCCCCTGTCAAATAATTCACGTTCAAAACTCAAAGTGCTCATAAAGCGGCCATCCCTACATTTCTACTGCACATTCTCACTGGATGTAGCACCCGCGAAATACCTACAGTACACATGCCAGTCACAATTACCTGATGCCAAATGCATATCAAACACCATGTAAGATAGTAAAAATGAGCTGTTTTCGTATTTTATAACTACCTACTGGTAATTGTCACAACATAATAACTACTATGAACTTTCTTAAATTTATCTTAGGAACGACTCCCGAACATATTTAGAAATTTCTGGAGAAATATCGGATATTTTGACTTCATTCTACCAGGCTTGTCATTAAAGGCGACCCTCGATATCACTTATTGGAGGAGGGAATTCGACTCACCAAATAGGATTCGACTGTCCTCTGTTGAGTTTTGCAGTTCTCTTACAAATACTAATATATGCACTTATGAACCCCTCAATCCCACTTGATTAGGCCTGTTAGATATGCGGTCTGCTGACGTCTATTCATTGTTGAGGTGGGGTTTGCTGGAGGTGCATTACAAGGAATGCCTTCAGTAACCGTGGACATGGTTAAGCAGGCAAAGATCAGGAGTCGACTGTTTTGTAATAAATATTAACAAAGACGTCTTTTATTTTGACATCTGCTTTCCGCAGGCTTGGATTTCTATATGCATTGTGCCTATCCCGCTGTCAATTTAGAATACCGAAAGCCATTTTATTGAGGTGTTAAACGGATAAAGATATCCGTTATAATAAATGGAATCCACGAAGCGCAAGACGCACGAAATGAACCGATGAAATCCACATACCCTACGACACTCAATCGTAAAAATTCAGCTCATAGCAAATAAGCGCAGAAGGTTCGCCGAGAAACAGTCTGCGCGCTGTCCTTATTTTAAATTCAGCTTGAAAGTTGACGACCATTAAGCGCTGTTCGTAAACGACGAGATATTATTTGCTCCGAAAGGGTTGTGATTATTTAGCAGTTATGAAACAAGACGGCAGGTTTTCCGTATTTTCCCTGCCATTAAAGCTACTTAAACACTATTGAAAACAAATGTTCGCATGATAAATTTCTGTCGACTCAGTATATTTAACTAGTACCCATTTGAATGCGAGGCATGAATACTACAAGACAAATCGATTAAGGTGTGTTTTAACAAGCAAGGTGAGTGTGGGAATACGGAGAGAGTGTGACAAATAAGGCATACGGGTTTCGGAGACAGTGAGGAGTATGGGGAGTTAGGGGGGCGTGAGATAGTTCACGTACATAACCGATCATTCGCGACCATTTAAACCACAACACTGCATTGGAAACGCCCTCTGGAAATAAACATCCTTAGCATTTTAAGAAATTTTGAATAGATCGGATAATATTTGAAAGTCATTTGTACTACGCTTGCTCGCAACTTAGAAACGTTTATTTATTAAGTCATGTATGATGTTTTGAAATTGAAGAAAAGTAACCACGCAGCGTTGGACATAGCCTGCATTGGCATACTCAATCGAGACGTTTATACATACTTAAACGTCGAATTATCGCTCTGTTAGCATTCTCCCCAGATACTCCATTCGCTGATAACCCTAGCAAAAAATAAAGTTTGAATATATGTGTTACTTTCAGGAATTTCCAAGTGTCCGCGCATCGGCTACGAAATTATTATTGAACATGTTGCTAAATTCTTGCTGCAACGAGCAAACTACTACTGGTTCAAGAAAATGTTGCTGAACAAAAGTAAACTTTTAATATGCAAAATGACATGCCAGTTTCCATATCTACCTTCTAATTGCACACTGTTACGAGGCGTAGCGCTTGAGAACTTTCGGAAATGTGCATGTATGTCTACTATACCCGACGTCAGGGTTATGAGAATCAAGTCGGTTAGAGCTCGAAAAAAAATAGAAATCTCTTCTCTGGAGATGTAAAGCAGTCCGTACGAACTCGTTGACTCCGATTTATTAAACTTGATGAATATGAGCGAGTGCGACTTCTACGTGTTCCTCAAACAAGGTTTTCGAAAGACCCCCTTTACAGACTGTCATCAAAGCTTATTGGCGTTATGAAACGCAATCGGGTTCCAAAGAGTAAAGTTTGCAATTTTTACAAATGAATGTGTTTTCCAATTACGTCTTCCACATCTTCGTTCTACAACTCTATTTAATTAATATTTTCGAAACGGAAGCACTGTTCGGAATGTCGGTGGAGATTTCATAAGTTAGGCAACCTACTGTATACATATGAATGACTAATTTAGTATGCATTCCGAGGTGGTACGAAAGGAGGAAGTTCGTCGGAAAAAAGACTTTTACCCTTGTTCAGACGCAGTAAATAATGAGATTGTCACACTGATGGTTGAGGACGAAGACAGGAAGATAAGCAGCCGACCTTGCGAGTGGGAGGTGTGCCTCGCATTGTGATGGATGTGCGAGGTGGCGAAGGTACTATGTGACCCAGCTGTGTCTCAGCGTGTTGGGGGGAGGGGGGAGGAGGACAGGGATGGAGGAATGGCGCGTCGGCGTAATCATGTATGTCCGATGTTTGTAGCCTGAGATTATGAGTAATGTTGCTGACGCACTTGCTCCCTATTAGTAGGCGTGCTTATATTATATTATGTTACATATTTCAACCGTGTTGACCACGCGGTAGTGTAATGCATTCGACCTTGCCTACAAAAACCTTGTCTGCTGCCAAAGACGCAATCATTGTGCATCTCCACAAGCGCAAAGGGAATCGCCAAGTCTGCGACAATCACCGCGCCATCTCCCTGCTGATCATCGCTGGGAAGATCTTTGCCCGCATCCTTCTCAACCGCCTCAATAACCATCTGGAACAGGGCCTTCTGCCGGAAAGCCAATGCTGCTTCCGTCGTCATCGTGGGACCGCGGATGTGACATTCGCCGCCCGCCAACTTCAGGAGAAGTGTAAGGAGATGCTAACTCATCAGTACTCTACCTTCGTGCATCTGCTGAAAACTTCCGACACGGTGAATCGTGAAGGACTGTGGAAGATAATGCAGAAATTCGGCTGTCCGGAGCGATTCACTCAGATGGTGCGTCAGCTGTACGACGGTATGATGGCGCGAGTCACGGACAACGGAGCTGTCTCAGAGGCATTCACAGTGACCAACGAAATGAAGCAGGGCTGCGTACTGGCGCCTACCCTCTTCAGTTTTATGTTCTCTGCCATGCTGATGGACGCCTACCGCCTCTTATTCATACGACGGAATCTGTTTCATAAAGAAGTTAGCTGCTCACAAGGAGATGACGTTTGTTCATATTTATTGCAAAAGTTTCACTTCTGAAGACTCCTCAGTTTTGTACTGTTGATAATTCCTGCTAGTACTGTATGGACTCAGCACTCAACATTTTGTGTTGCAGAAAGACGTTGAACTCGCTGAAACGCATATTTTATACTTTTAATAATAAGGGGTTGACGGGTTCATTAGAAGTTCCTGAAGCATTTATGCTAGCATTGCAGAGTTTTAGACAGGACAGTCGAATGAAATTCGGTGGACTGTTAATTAACTTCCAGTAAGTAAAATAAATAATTGCCTTCAGTCCTAAACTGCGCAATTTGAATGTGAAATATAGGAAGCCATTTCGTGTACCTTTCGGAACTTTCGGTTTAAAAGCCTGTTTGTTTGGAATGGTGCGTGCAGCAATGAAGTAGGTAAAAGACATAAAAGACTGACAATATGTTTAAAATTTACAGGCATACTTAATAATTATATTTTCTTCCCTATCACATCTCCTTTATTATTTGAATTTCGGCATTAGATATTGGAGATAATTACGGATATTGCCTGTATTTTTCTGCCCATTCATCCCTTTAAACGTGCAATCGAAAGGTAAAGACTCGGCATGGATTACAATTACGAAGTATAAACGCCGATTATTATTTTCGATTATTTTCTCAAAGCCGTGGTGATCAGTTTGCCGAGTAATGTATTCAGCAACATCACTGAGACTAAAAGCATAGCTAGAAGGCGGACA
Source organism: Spirometra erinaceieuropaei (assembly GCA_902702965.1). Classification (NCBI taxonomy): domain Eukaryota; kingdom Metazoa; phylum Platyhelminthes; class Cestoda; order Diphyllobothriidea; family Diphyllobothriidae; genus Spirometra; species Spirometra erinaceieuropaei. Next base: position 347,728 of record CACRXP010000153.1, read on the forward strand.
TCGTTGTGCTTCTTAAAACAAAAAAAACCCGTAATTATTCTTTCCCATTCAGTTTGCTGTTAGAATGACCTCTCCGTCAACTGCAAGCCTCATCGAGATTTTTTTAATTTTTTTGTGTCTAAATCAATGCTTCTCCTCGCCACAGTAGCAATTAGAATTTGTTTATCCTGCCTAACGGCGGTATATTTACCAGAAAGCTATCAGTTAAGGAACGGTAGGTCCAAATTCTGAGAAGTTTAAAAAAACTGTATTGTCTGGAAAATGAGCTACATCCTGACTAGCTTTAAGGCTATAAATGATTTTATCAGGTTTTTAGGAAAATTCTGCCTATTCGATTTATTGTGAAAAGTTTTGTATATATTATATGCCATGATTTCCAGGAAACGTTATTGGCATTCCAACAACAAGGTCACTCCCTTGAAGTAAATCTGTCCATGTAAGGCATATATGCCTTTATCAGATAACACACGTAAAAACGAAAAATTCAAATCATAAACATTTTACATATATGCAACGCCCTTATTACGCAGAGTTTAACGTGATCAGTGAACGGATGGAAGAGGACATTTACCGTTTCCCGACGAGCAGCATTCAGCATAACGAAGCAAAAGGGACATGGCGGCAATGTATTTCATTCTTTTGTGAACTTCAAATGTCTTCTTATTTTATAGACAACAGTGGATTAAAGAGCTAACAATTTGATTTGACATACTGCTGGACTTTCTCGGAACAATGGCAGATACATATGTACAAACGTATTGACCTCTTGATATGTAGATCGCGAAGAAACACCGACTGTGATATAAAATGTTAAGAGTAGTTTTTGCAAAGGAGGCTGACCGTTTAACCCTCTCAAGTCAATAATATATAGATTTAAAAATCAAATACGATGCAGCAATTCGTGTTGTTCTGAGACTTTACAGATCATGCGTGTTAAAAAACCTTACGTAACGCGTAAAATCATCCTATCTCATTTCTTTTAACCTGAAATACCCGTAACTAGGCACAGCTGATAGGATCTATCAAGCAACAAAACAAGACTTTGGAGTTTACTAGAGTTACGAAGCAAAAACAGGATCTTCTGCAGGAAAAGTAAATACAAAACATGTATTGCGAACCATGACTAAAGAAATAAGTAAACAACAGGTGGTGTTTTTGAAAAGAAATTGCCGCTTAGGAGAAAATAGTTAACGCTAAATTGCGGCTAATAGCGCAAGATATATTTCCAAACAGACAAGACCGATTTCGGAAGTATGGAGGAATACGTTCATTGTATGTTGGTTTTTAACTGTATGCAGGTTAAATGCTCCCGGCTCACACTGTGAATCTTTCCATTCACATAAAGCGTGCAAATATGAGCTAAATTAATAAAATATCTTTTTACTGAAAAGTCTCCGGTTTCCTGTTCACATACATATTGTTATCCGTCAAATTAAAACTCAGAAACAGTAATCGGAAAAATGACAGAAAATGTTTCTGTCAACATATAATAAGCCCTGAAAAACTGATTTTACGAATATATAATATCATAATGTAAATCATCTAGACTGAACACAAAAATGTTCATTCACAAGGAGTCATGTGGTGTCGTCTCAAAACAGATTAGTTGATTATAGCAGTATGCATTAACTATCACGTCTAGACCGAAGTGAGAATGAAATGAAGTGAAGATCGCTTGTATGTGATCCCAGTCGGCAATACGAGAACAGGAACGCGTCAATTTCCGGCCTAATCAGTCTTAGGGATAAGGCTAATGCAAATGCCGTGCTTGGGGCCAGACGCACGGTTGAAGTAGTGTTGAGGTTGGCTAAGGCCCGAGGTCGGAATAAATGATGATGTTGGGAGCATACAGCCTTTCTGGAATTTAGCGCAACATCACTCGTATAATGAAGCTCAATATCCTATTTCGCGTGCGCTGCCAAGACTTATCTCCCCAAAATATATTTTTTTAACCTGCGCAATGCGCTGAAGCAGCAATGCTTTCGTTTCCTATATGGCCTTTTAATAACATCCTCAGATAATTGTATTATTAATAATAAAAAATCCTTAAAAATCTCTTTTGTGAATGTCGGCAGGGGTATGACAAATCCAGCATCATTTGACGCAAAGTTCAAGGTGCTCGGCGAGACTCACAAGATGTTACCACGGTGTACTGAGTAATAGTCCGTTGGCGCTGTAATCTTCTAACGCAAATCATCGTAGTCAAGACTGCGGGAGTGCGGCGTAAACGACTGAAGTACGCACAGTTAGGAAAAATGAATTCTTCCTAATGTGATCATAATGTCAATGAGAAGCGATTCGCATCCCAGCCAACTCCAAGCTCGAATCTGTTGTTGGAGATTTTATTCGTGACCCCAACCCCTGACAAAAGATACCATTTAAGCAAGACAATCGGGAGACTATAAATTGCAAAAAGTCGGAAGTGCAAAATGTCACATCTACTCCTCATTGGAATGTGCAGTCCTGAGCATTATCTGCAACTTCAATGACCTTATATAAGTGAAAATAATTGTATAGTTCATCGTTCGTTCAGAGTAACAAAATGCTAGAATAATTCAATCTATTTCTCTTATCCTTCCAGCACATCAGGGTATTTCCGTTTATGCTGACTGCACTCAATATTGACTTGCCTGAACATGAGTAAGGGAATAAATTGAAATCTAATGAGCACCTATCAGCTACGAAACATTTAAACTTAAATGCCTGCAGTCTAAGCGAGATACTTTTATTTTAATTATAAACTCTGGTGCCAATTCGGATTAACACCGCTTCTTTACGCAGTTGCGACACGACTTAAGTGTCAGTACAATAAAATTCAAGCACAGCCGAATTCGGCGAGAACAATATAGTTTGTTTTGTGTTTGAAACAGAGTTGGAATGCTCACAGTTAACTTAAGAAGCATTTGTTCGGCTAATTTACTTTTTCATGGTTATTGCATCATACAGGTTCGAGTGTTGAGGTTGAAAAAATGATGGAAACTAAGGAAAACACAATATTTGTGGGTTTTTCAAAGATGTTTTTAAACTGACATCAATAACATCTTTATGTAAAAAGGGTGCGACAGGCGACAAACTTTAAAGAAGTACAGAGCTGACAATTTCTCCTGATACGAAGTGTTGTCCGACCACCCTGATTTGTTGCGATTTGTTGAGCAGAATGTGTGTCCAAATAATTTAACCTGGCAAATTCTATTAAGGTTTGCGCAAAAAAGGACGTTATAGCAAATGTAACCATTCTTTTATTTTATACCCCTACAAGACTTCGGCTTAACTTAAGAGAACGTTTTCGATGACAAAAATGTAATATGCTCCTGAGTGGCTTATTAATCAGAGTTCGTCGCACTTGGAAGTCAGTTGTGTCGGATGCTAAATACGGCAGTTACTTAACTAGCACACATTTTATTGCTTAGATGTCTCTTCCAGCTACTTCGAGCGAAGGCTGAATTTGTCAGAGACAACACGGTATACAATGCGCCACCGACAGAAAGTTTTGCAATTTATGCTGAGTAAAGCATAACATTATCAATAGAAGCGAAGAGCCGAGTCCCAGGAAGTAGTGTAGAAGAAGGAGACACGATCGCCGGGACAAGAGCTTTATTAGCCTGACTTTTCGGATTCCTACTCGAATCCATCATCAGAGACACAAAAAGCAGAAACGGTGGTTGCTGCACAAGGGGCTGCGGTATTCATAGGATGCAGCAGCCATGCTACTCCATGCCTATGAACGTTCACGGCTTCCCCCTTCATCCGCGATTGTCACACTTGGGGTGATCATTGCTTGATGGCCGACATTCGAGTCGATAATTGCCGCAATTTCATCACGTGCGTTGGATGTTGGCGTGGTGATTGCTCGACCATCTGATGCGTCGACCCGGGTGTTGGGAAAAGTGTTCACCAGTGCGCTCCCCGCGTGGCCAATTACTCCGCCTAGACGAAGTCTCAGCACGCTGTATTGAATGGGAAGATCGTTGC
>CACRXP010000153.1:377055-401451 GCA_902702965.1 Spirometra erinaceieuropaei
TGAGGCGAACTCCTGAATCCCGTCATAGTTACCAATAGCCCGCGATTGCCGTCTTGTTAACTTCTGCTGCGCCCGACCCGTCCATATTGAGTCCATATGGCGGATAATAGAACTAGAACAATGTTTCGGTCAAACCAATCACTGTGCTTAATGCCGACTATCGCTCCATCACTGCTTAAACCTTGACCCTTAAGTCTGACTCAACCGTTTGATATACGACCCAGCAGACATGTGCAGCATCTACCACACGCAGGATCATGTGTGTCAAGAAGATGGTGGAGGTGGCGGAGGATGCAGGTGACTGGTGAGACGAAAGCGCACATCTGGCTCACAAGTAATCCTGATCAGGATTCCATACGACAAACATAGTGGCGGGAAGACTTGGATCCCAGTTGGTGCGACGTGAGCCGGGGGGTGGGTGTGCTACCACACTGCAAATTTTGGCACTTGTTAGAGGTGCACACCCCCAATAACGCCTGCCGGCCTCTGCGTTGGTCCAGCATCTCCATTACGTGGCCTGCTTTAGAGAAGACATATCTAAACACATATGCATAACCAATGATTATGGGACGGTCCGTCTTCACTTATCGTTGGTTTTTGAAACAACAATGACTTGTGTCTTTAGAGAATGTATTTGTTTGGCAGAAAGAGGACATTTCTCATCGTGGTTCATTTTGTGCTTCGCTATGCAGAATGCTGCTTTTTCACGAATCGTAAGTTCCACTTTCACAACGGTGCGGGCTTTCCAACCGAACGACAGCAGGAGAAACATAAGCACGCGAAGTATCAGTGAATTTTGATGTCATTTTATTATACCCTTATTTAGCTAAATTCCATATATGTCCCACGTTGACTGTTTTTGTATTGCCAGCTATTGTGTGTCTAAACAGCTTACGTAAATATAAGTAGTTTTGACGAAAGTAATAATTTGTCAGTATGGGTGCAGTACATGCATTTGAGATTGCTCAGGAATGACAGGCGTCTTGTAATATTTTTATAAGCGAACATTAAAAAGACGAGCTGATTTAATCGGCAAATCGCTGAAATAATTTCCAATATTAGGTAACAAAACATTTTTATGAAAACCCTCTCCCAGTTTTACTAAGGTTTAAGTGAATAGGTCCACCTCGTTCGCAACAAGACGCCCGTGGGTTTGATGGTCCGTTTATTACCAAGTAAAGTGGACACAGCTTACAGTAGATTTTCTAACACATTAAAGGTTCTGCCAAAATTCTGAAGTTCGTATTCGATTCCAAAAATATAATCTAAGTATGGTTGTAATACCAAACACCATGCAGCAAACTTCCGGGATTATTAGATTGCTTTAGCATGCCAGCTGTCGAACGAACTTCCTTTCGGTTGACTACAATAAAAAAATGGATACATGCGTAGTATAAATATCGCATAGAAATATATGATTTTCCGTGCACGGAAAATGAAGAGCTTATAGGTCGGAAACCCTGAATGTAAGTGCACCGACAGGTCGGATTCAAAATTATTCGGAAATCAGAAAAAAATTCAGTCTTTTCTGACCTAACATCGGCAGAAAAATATAAGCGTGCGGGGTCTTAGAAAATTCTAATTTCATAGTCTTATACCCTTAGTCAGCTAAATCCCCGGGATGTTTCACGCTGACTGTTCGTGTCTTGCCAGATTTAGGTTATCTGAACAGCTTGCTTGATTATAAGTGGCTTTAACCAAAATAATAATTTATCTGTCGGGGTGCAGTATAATCATTTCAGATTGCTCTGAACTGACAACTGCCTTGAAATATTTCTAAAGCGACAATCAATAAAACATGCTGATAGAATGGGAAAATCATTGAAATTATCTACTATACTAGATACAAAAACATTTCTACGAAAAACTTTCTCCAATTTTCTCCGACACAGACGAATAGCATAACTTCCCTTGAAAAAAGGCGCCCGCGGTTTTGGCGGTTCCCTAATTGTCATGTAAAGTAGACTTAACGTATTTGGGAATGACTCCCTTTAGGGACTTAGCATTACTTTACACGACTTTCCTTAAAATACCCAAACGTTCATGGTAAAATTGTGAATTTTAAACAAAGAATTCACCCAGAGAGCAAAGAGTTGCGTTCTACAAATACAAATGACGAAAAAACATTTGTTAGAAAATGAAGAATATGAAAATTGATATCAAGTTTTGTGCTAGGTTCTTTTGGGCCACATAAGTGTTTCTGCCTGTCGGTCATTTGCAAAGCAGTTGTTGTTCCAAGTTGTTAATATAAATGAATTTATATCGTAAACACCCGAATTTACAGGAGTACCTAAATGTCCGCGAAACGAGGACGACATTATTCCCAGTGAGGTTGCTGAATACTTGGTGAGACGGGCATATGAACACCGTTTAAGGAAATGGATACCGAATGAAAGATCGCGTCTAACTTTCCAAATGATAGTCAAACGGACATCTTTGCATTTTGACTGCGCATTTTTACGAGACGTATCACCAGCAAGATACCTACAGTATACATGCATATCTCGAACTCCTGACGTTGAATTTCATGTATACCTAGAGGTAAGAAAATGATGGAAGGATAGGCTATAGTCATGCCAGTAAACTGTACATGGAATATTGCGTGTTATAATGCCTTGTAATCATGTTAGATATTGTATTCACACTTTCGCAATGTGAACATACTTATTTTTTCATAGAGGTTTTCATCGGGATTGAGCGAGGGATTTCGGAAATTCGGCAGATATTTTGTACTTAAACTACTCGGCGTATCATTAAAGGCAACTATCGATAATACCTACTGGAAAAATGAAAATAACCCGCCAAATTGGATTCGGCTGTCGTTCCTTGAGATATGCGATACATTTTCGAAATTTCCACTATGCCACTATGAATTCCTCAACGCTGAATTATTTATATTGGTAAAAATGAATGCCAATGACTTGTACTGGTTTCTCAGGAGAGGTTTTCTAACCCATCAAAGCAACGATTGTCATCAGTTACTATCAGTAGTAGGGGACCTTGCAAGCTGCCAGGCAGACAATTTTCTCAATGTGTAAAAAACTTTCAATTTTGACATTTTTGCAAATTGCCGTTTCCAACTGGTTGAAATATATGCATACCGTCTTTTTCATTTGAAAGGTAAAAAATCGACAGAACTTTCCAAAAATTTGGCCTCGGCTGGTGCATTTCGTGCCATTCTAAAAATAGCACCAAAAGGTTACAGTATTGTTTCAAATACAGGAAGAGAATAAACTGTCAAAATCCGCTGTAGCTATGGGATTGACGGTTTGTGTACAAAAAAGTAGAATAATTGGTGATAGTAACGAATAATCAAGTTCCAGGAGCCATTTATTGGCAAGGTTTAGTTCTGCAGCCCCACTTGATCCATACTACATAGTTAGCTTACTAAAACAATTTTAGTTAACATAACTAGCGTAATCACTCGCTAAGGGAGCGAGTGAAAGTTATAGATCTTTTTGGGCAATAGTCACTTTTATGCCTTATGCGAAACCCACCTTGTAAAAACGTTGACGCGCGAAATCAGTGTGACCTTGTTGGCAATGGGGAAGCCAGATGTAATATCGACGATCGACCGACGCATGGCGAGCGTCCATTAGACGTTCTTGGTCCGACTCCATGGGCTCCCATGTGTAAACGAGGAGAGCTCTTTCATAGAACCCGTTAATTCAGGTATCCCAGTCAGCCCGTCGGGACAAGTATGACTGCAGCGAGTATTGCTCATCATTCACTGATTTCTTCATGTGTAGTCGTGCCTTTCACATTTACGTGGGCAAGAGGAATTTAGGGAAAATTGCGGAACAATTTAGTCTCCATAAAGGGACGCTGAAAACAACCCAGTTAAGGCCACTGAAGCCACTTCCAAGATTCATTGAGACGGCATTTATTATTGAAGCTTTGAGAAGAATTAGATGAGAAGCCAAGCATTGCCCTTCAACTGGGCGACTAAGTAATCGGAGTAAAGCGACAGCTTCTGAAATTTCGTGAGATGCACCATTCAAACTTTCGAAAATTAAAAATATTTGGGAATTTTTGACAAGATGGGTAAAAGGTAAGGATATCTAGGTGACAAGTAGTGCATATGACGAAAGGATTACAGACTCGAACGTGCGAATATGGACTCCCCACTGCAGAGGGTTTCGCTCCAAATTTCGGAGGGTTAATTTTTTCCCTGCTCTAATTCTATTCATAACTAACATTAACTCACCCCCCCTTGGAATTTTGGGCAAGGCCACCCGGTCCCAGTAAAAAACAGAAATACACCGGTGCTTATTCGAACACAGGACAAGGGTTGATCACAGGATTGATTTATTACAACTTCTGGGAATGCCAAATTTGGCTAAACGTTTTCCGCAAAAGAACTATTCTGCCGATTTTAATGTTATTATGTGATAGTCCCTTCCGTTGGGCCACGGCTTGTATAGAGACGGCTATTAAAACCTTAATCCGGATAAGCTTACATCGGTCTGCTAATAACAGAAGGTTGTGTTGGGGTACCGGACTAATTTACCTTTGACAACTTAGCCCCGTTTTCTTTGACCGGATTGCTTGTTTGAATGTGACGGAAAACAACACACCTGGACAACACGCCTTGCTAGCGTGCTCCGCTGTCGTGCTCCGTTGTCAATTTCCTTAACGTTCAAAATCTCTGTATTATTCACTGCTCAGTTTTACTTGCTGCTTTTAAGACTAGGGGCTCGTGAGATATAAGTCGTTATTTCGTGAGAACATTACCATTTACGTCAAGGCTTAGCCGAATAGGCGACTAGTGAAAGGCACCGACTTTGAAGCGAGAGAGGAAAGAATGGTCAACTAACGCTGCATCAGATAAAAATTTATTGATTCGATGCTGATATTCTATAGAAGCTGCTCTGAATTCATGAGTTCAACAATCTTTCATTTCAAAGAGTGAATCAAACCCGACGGAATCAGTATTTTGTAATATGACTGGATGTAAAAGCAGGCACTTAAATCTTTAAATCTTAAATAATTAATGTTCCAACTAAAGTGATTCTCGTTATTGTTTTCTGGAGAACAGTAGTAATAGTTGTATGAAGGTGAGGTCGGCAAATCGAAAAATGTCCCAGTGAAGATCTGCTGTTTTCTATTTATGTCTCAATAGAGAAGAACAGGACAATCTGCAAATTTCCGACTCTGAATTTCCATTGACAATCATAGACTATAAATAAAAACCGCATTGACGGGCTCGGGTAGATTATCTTCCTACAGTTTTTCGACAAACAAAAAGCGAATTCCCGTCTTTCATCCAATCCCGATTGGCTATGCAAGGATAAAACGCAGCAGCCCATGGCAAAACAATTTGGCCTATGGTGCTAGGCCTTTAATGTTATAGCGAACGGCGAATCACTTAATTTCTATCCTCGCGAACGCCTCTCATGACCAAAATTGAAACGGCAAACCAATGAGCACTGAGTAATCTAGCTTTGAATTTTTGTTGGCGGTGAAGAATAAACTTATTCATAATATGAGCATTTGGAAGTTTTGGGCAAAAGGATGAACTTACTTATTGCGATTCCTGTTTTGCTTCAAGCTGTCAAATGTTGCTTTCTTTCAAAAAGTGCGGTTCCTAAAAACAACAGTTCTATGAGTATCACAGGTGACTGAAGGATGCAAAAATACTAGTCCTTTAAGATTGCTTTGTTTTCTACCTTCGGTCTGTTAAAACACATATTTTTTATGGGAACGATTTCAATACTGCTAATTCTTATGTGCCTAAAGGCGCCAGTGGGCAATAATTCAAACAATAAAAACCATTCATCAGCGTCAGTAGGACATTTAGAGAATTAGTGCTTGGAAATATGAAAAAAGGATTGGAATTTCCGCATATTATATCTTAATAACACAAGTTAGTCTAACTCTACAAAAAGGTATATCACAAAAGTGACTTAGACTATACCATAAAACACACATCCAGTTAAAAGACATTCTGAGAAAGAGTGTCAGAGACTAGGAACAAGCGTTGAATTAATTATCGTGCAGACTGAAAATATGCTCACATTTTAAATAAATAACACACGTAAGAAAACTGTCAGGGGTCATTTGCAAGCCCTATGCTTCGAACGTCATTTCACTGATTTGTTAAATAGTGTATGATGCTACCAAACGCAAACGTACAAACCACACAGCCCTAGGCAACTCATTCGCAAGATAGTCAACTTGGACGTGTATTTAAGCCCAACTGCCTGGATACAGCATTCCATAAAATAATTGTACTTTGTTAGCATTGTCACCGGATAATACGTATTCTGACATACTTAGAGAACATAGATAATTTGTTTATACATTTTGTTTCAAGAAATCCCCAACTTTCCGCGAACTGGCCACGAAATTATCGTTGAGCATGTTGTGGAGTACTTGCTACGACGGGCAAACCATCACGGATTCGAGAAAATGCTGCGAAGCAGGAACGATGTTTTACTATTCGAAATGACATTCCAACTTTCATATTTGGCTTTTAACTGTACATTATTAGGAAGCACATCGCCTGAAAACTATTGGCAGTACACCTGCCTATCACTAATACCAAACGCCGAAGTTATAATAGTGAAGATGGTAAGAGGTGGACGGAAGGAAACCTACAAACTACTTTAGCAAACAGTTTGCGGATACTGTCCGTTTAAAATATTCATGCTTAAAGAGGACTCAAAATTTCATTCCTTTTTTTTAAATATTAACCAATGCATTCTCGTTTCAGAAGTCAAAATGGCAAGTTCTTGATGACCCCATAAACAAATTTGCTTATGTTTCGCATAAACTACGTGGTCTAGCATTAAAGGCAACTGTCGATATTACTTTCTGGGAAGAGGAAAACAATCCGCCAAATAGGATTCGGCTGTCATCCCTGGAGCTGTCTAACGCAGGCACAAATACTTCGGGCAGTGTATACGAACCCGTCGACCCCGATTTATTAAACTTGGTGAATATGGGCGAAAGCGACTTCTACTTGTTTCTCAAGGAAGGATTTCTGAAGATCCTGTCCACCGACTGCCATCTGTAATTGTCAGCACTGTGAAACATTGTCAGGTCTCAAAAGGACAATATAGATATTTTAGCAAATAATTTTTTTTGCATTTAAGCGTCCGATTTTGGCCATCTACCAACTCGGTTGAAGAAGTTAAACTTTTCTTTTGCACACGTTTTCTCCTGCGTTAGACAACTAAAATAAGTGTCGTCGGCTGTTTACTAGATGATGAAATAACCATGAATAAGCAACGATTACTGATTGAAAATTCTGGCAGTGTTAATTAAGAAGTCGGCTGAAACATGGCTACGCCATTAACGCGAGGAAACGTGACTGAAATTTAATCACCTTTTCATTTCTGCCATTTGCGAATACTTGGGTTTTGAGCTAGGTACTGATTAAAACCTCACAGCAGACGCAAAAATTCCAAACAACTAACCGTACGCGCTCAGATTTTGTAGGTCCAGTAGAGAGGTCAGTGTGTCGCGTTTGCTTGATCGTTCACTGATATGCGAACATGTGACATCTTGTCGCTCAACATGGAAGAGGGCCATCCTAGATTAAAGACTGTGAAGTGGTGTCACATTAAGTAAGAATGCACATTGACCAATGAATGTAGGCTAACGCAAGTGTCTCAATTGACCTGTGTGAATGATAATCAACTGTCTAGAAGAGCACAGTCAATGGAACTCAAACGTCAATAATTGCATATTATGGGTCGACATCGTATACAGAAAATACGGCAAGGGTCGGTTGCGCTGTGCGGGTCCCAAGCGCGAGCACAATGTGGGCATTGAAAGTAAAGAAAGACAAAGGGGGATGCTGAACTCGTTAGTAGGGAAAATGTTGTATAACAAATTCGCCCCGAGACTGAAGTAAGCCTAGAATCCCCGTAAAAGACCTGACTGACAGGACACGCGGGCCAGCAATAACCCAGCCGTTATCATAAACCAAACCCTAACACTGACCTTAACCTCAACACTCAACGCAAACCCTTAAAATTGAATTGATTCTCAGCCTGACATTAATCTAAACCCTTAAACTTGCCCTACCTCTAAACCAAAACACCAGGTTGTTCTTTTCCGTTCTAGCTTCGTCTACTTTCCCACTAACGATTTTAGCATCCTCTGTCAGCTTACTTTACTTGTAATGCTCACATTACTTTTACACTTGGCGCCCGGATAGCGTGAGCGACCCCTACTGAAAATACGGACGTATGCATAATTATATGTAAAAGAATAGCCCTAAAAGGGCTGACAGATTTAGAATAAACATGTTTAAATCGTCGGAAGAATTGGCTTACAAGCCTTACGTTTCGGAGTCTCACTCGAATCCATCCTCAGAAACAATCGCTGATGAGTACGATGGACACACAAGGGGTGCAGTATGTACACGACGCAGTTGTCAGGCAACCACACAGCTACTATAATTGACAGTCCCCCATTCATCGTGGGACGGGATCGTATATGATGCGATGATTGCTTGCCGGTCCGCAACCGAGTCATTATGACAAATGTGATCGCCGTTGCGGATTTCTTGCATTATAATTACTCCGTAATTTGGTCCACTGTCGTTGGAACTGTCATTTGTCTCCGCCTTTCAGCATGGCAAGTTACTCTGCCTAGAGAGACTCTTGGCACAACATATGGAGCGGGAGGCCGTTGCGTTTGTTGATCGACAGGGGACCGCAAAACCATGAATGCAGCAGCGTACAGCTAACATGACCGTGCCCACTTGCTGGAATTTTGGCGTCGCCCTGCTTGAAGTTGTGACTGGGTCCCGTCGAGTGAAAGGCGACTGGATAACTAATGACATTGGCCCTCACTACTGCTGCTGCTGCTGCTGTTGCATGTTCGGCAATTCGTGTCCCAAGTCACCGATGCTGAGACATGACGTCTTATGAACAGTCATTTCACGGTATTAAAATATCTTACAATTTTAAACTTCTTTAAAACCTAATTATACCCGTCACTCGAGTATAAAAGTAGAAGAAGACTTAATTTTCTACCGAATGAGCAAAATAATGAATACTATTGTGCATGTTTTTATGTAATATAATTGAATTTCTAAGGGCATCCAAAATCAATGAGAAAAAAGCATGCTACTTAAGTAGTCACCTTGTACAGAGTATGATTTCTGCATTCAACCGTAAAGAAGTTCATTCGAAAGCCGATATTCTGCGGTAACTGAGTTATTATAGCATTATGCTGCACAATGATTAGTTTCACAATCCGACTTAAGTTATATTTTCATGACAAAAACGAATTTCGGAATTTCAGTTGACATTTCATGAGTTAGCCCATCTACTGTACATATTCCTGTTACATGAATGCTGTTGAGTGGAAATATGCCTAACGATACAAGGCGCCGGTCTTGAAATTACATTCCGGCGCATAAAGAGTGAACTAAAGACTTATACTCAATGATGTTGCATATGTTGCTTTTTTCTGGTGATGCCACTTTGTACACGCATAAAAATTAAACAGAGTTTGCCACAATCATTAGTAAATTTTGGAGTTTGCTGTTCTGATTCTTCTGCTGCTGGTAGAACGGCGACCTTTATAATACGAACTTTTGCAAATTAGGTAAGCAGGAGTAATTTAACCACGACCATTGCATTACTGTGCGCCCCTTTGGGCATATAAAAGAGTTAATGTTTCTCCAGAAGTTGTTTGTAATCCGAACTGCATTTCTTACTCTTGATACTGACAAAGGACAAAGTATGGCTCTTGAAAAATTTGATTCTATGTGGACTTTCTAAATCCAAAAAAGAACTGCGTCTGCTTGATCGGTTAAGTCGTAAAAACAAATTACCCTACCACCTTGACGTGTTATTAACGTTCTAAATACGATTGCCATCTCCAACGAACGCTCTCAAAACTGTTTTTGTCGTCCGGCTAATGATCGCTCAGCGATAAGTCCTTGCTCATATGTACATATCCTGGTTTTACTCATAGTCTACAGATGTTTCAGTTTTTATTCATAAAGAAGTAATAAATGCAAAAGATATTGTCGACCGATGTTCGTCGGCTTGCAACAACCAACGGTATACTTTGGCGTTTGCTGTTCTGATTTTTCTACTGCTAATAGAATAAAGACTTTTATTAAACGAAATTTTGGGGGTGTGGAAAGGAGGACTAACTTAATCACGACCACTTTATTACTGTTGATTTTTGATGAGAAGACTGGAACTCATTGCGACAAGACTGTGATATTGTCATCGGAATTTGAACTTCTGTGCGCTCTTGAGAATATAAAGACGACAAAATCACTTCAGAACTTGTGCGAAATCAGAACTGCACCTCGTAGCTCTCGAGACTGTCACGGAATTTACATGATACACTGAAATATTCCCGACTTCAAACCGAACCTCACTTGCTATTCGGTCTAGTAATTATAGCGAAGTCCGGTCGGGTGTTATTTTGTCGCCGTACCCGCAGTATACCCCTTACCCTAACCCCTGACCGCCAAACCTAAACCCAATCACTAACTCCCAACCAAAACCCGTAACCCTAATGCCTAACTCTAGCACCTAACCCTGACCCCTAATCCCTAATCCTAACCTCTAACCCCAACCCCTAAACCCAACCCAAACCCTAAACCCAACCCCTAACCCTAACCCATTACCCCTGCCCCCCCACCTTAACCCCTAACCCTAACCGCTTACCACAACCTCTAACCCTAACCCTAACCACTTATCCCAAACCTAAACCCCTCACCTGACCCCTAACCCCTAACTCCAAACCCTAACCTCTAACAGGTACGCAACGAAATAGGATCGCGCCCGAAGTTCTCTGCCACCGTGATATATCATTAACATCCTCGATACATTTGCTTTCGGTATGCGTTATTTCGTCCTACTCTTACACGCGCAGTAACGCTAAGTTTGTTCTTCGGTGAATGCAGTCACTGTTTGGAACACCGCACTTGGAAATGACAATCCTGTGCAGAATTATTCCGTGTTGGAAAAGCGTTGTTAATTGTTTATGTCCATCTCTTGACCATCCTCCTCTGACTCGCCCAAAGAGGAACGGCTCATACCTGTTGCTCGTCTCTCCCGCATCCTGTCGCCACTTTGTGCGCGTATGGTCGCATGAAGAATTGAACAGGCTTGCGAAAACTACCTGCAAATTTTGTATTTGCCTTTCGGATTTTTCTGCTGCTGATAGTGTGTCAACTCCTATGCACGTAATTTGAGGATGACGAAAGCAAGACTGACTTGACCACGACCATTGTACGACTACTGGTTTTGGATGAGAAATCCACATTTTGGCATAGCAAGTCTATAATATTCCCATTGGAAGTTGAACTCCCATGTATTTTTGAGAAGCTAAAAAAAGTAACTTACTTCATAACTTGTGCAAAAGCCGAACTGCACCTCTTACCTGTCGAGAGTTACGTAGAGGTAATAAGGTTCATAAACAAAACGATCCACCGTAATATTCCCGAGTACACAAAAGGATCTCATTAGCTGTTTGGTCTAGTAATTAGTCAGAACAATATCCTTCAACCCAGATATGTTAGTATTGTCGTCGGCACAGTTGCTTTCGCAATGCATTATTTCGTTGTATTCTTACACGCGCAGTCACGCTGCGTATGTTCTTCGGTGAATGCAGCCACTATTTGCAACAGCGTTACTTGCAAATGACAATTTATGCAGAATTGCTCCATGTTGATGAATTGCTGTTAATGTTTTTGATGCAGGCTTTTACCAGAATCTTTGATCGCAAAAGCAATTTAGGATACAATTTGCGTGTATGTTAATCGTGCATTTTGTCCTTCCGCACCTGATTCGTCTTCAGAGGAACGGGCTCACCCTTGCTGTTTTTCGTCCGGCTGGTGGACGCGTCGTTCAGCAACAGGCCGTTGCTCGTCTGTCCGTATCCTGGTCTCACTCTTAGTCTATGTTCCAGTATTCATGCATTGAAAAGTGTTACCCTCGATCGATATTTGTCAGTTAAGTTTTATGCAAGCGAAGGACTGATGATCACCTACTACATCAAAAGATGCGAACAATGACTCATTAATTAATAATAGCATGTCTAGCTTGCTAAGGGACACAATGGCGTCTGATTTCAACTCCCCCAATCAGCAACGAGAACCATCAAAAACATTTCAGAAATCACTTATATTTCACAAGTTATAAGCAAAGCATTTAAGGCAGTTCGAGACGTGCGCCCCATTAATTTTAGAAATATACATTTGCCCCACACTTATGTTCTTGTCTAATTTTGTAGGATAAATTGTTCTTTGTATTAAATAGATAACTGTATCAGGTAACAGGTCGACGCAGTTGCCCCATGTCGACGTTAGACTCGAGTGAATCTACAAAAACGACCAAAATTTCACTCAAGTCTGAAGACGACATGAGGAACAATCGTCGACAATTTACCTATTGAAGCAATGTTTCCCCGGAATGAATTTAAAGCAGGCAAGCGATGCTTGCTTTAATTTTACCTAATAAAATTCTCTACTTTTCCCAAATAACGTGTTCGGCCCCAAGTTATATTTCTTGGGATGCCTGCCTCCCAATATATATTTCCACACTTTATCGAGCCTTGAGTAACAGGATCACTCATATTCTTGCGATTCAGAAACGCTTAGGTTTTCGCACTGTCCGACCGGCAAATCATATCAAATGTCTGAATGCACGTGTTAGCGTCAAATATTTTTATGCATGCTTGGAGTATCTGGCATAATATGCAGATATGTAATCTTTTATGCTTCTCCGGTAGAGGACCGGGGTCTGTGCATGAAAATTTGCTTACAGCGTGACAGTGAAGTCTGAAAGTAAGACTCATGTACTAAAAAGCCTTGAAATACCGTTAGGTTACCTTTGTTATTACGGAATTCTTCACTAGATGATCACTCCGATCACACTACAATACGTTCACTTTCAGCCCTCTATAAAACGAAACTTACTACATTTTCTGTTCAACCTCACGGACAACTGACCATAAACTCTTCGCCTGGCGTCTGTAATTCATTCCAGCTACTGGTCGCGGCCACTGGGCACGTCAGTTACATTTTTATGATCAAATTCTTATGCGCATCCAATGATAAAAAGATCAAACTCATGTCAAACGGATTATCCTTTGATGATAAAATCTCCCAAGTGTGTCACCCAACAACAAATAGACTTGCCTGTGTCTGAAAAACACGACCAGTTTAATATGGGACTGCGGTCCGCCATAAAGTTTAACAGTCATTTTTAAATAATACCGACAACTATTAGGGACAATGAAGGGAGTATTCTTGTCTTACTTCCTTCCAGCTGCCAACGATGCAAACAAATTGATGTCAACATATCGTGGCAAAAAATTCGATTGTAGAATTAGTGGCTTAAATGGCCCCTTATAGCCAAGTTGCCCTTTAGGTACTAATTCGTTTCTTTAAAGGCATAACTCATATTTTAATAGTCCCAACTGCTTCTACACGGAAGTCTCTTATGGTAGGCAAAGTCAAAAACAGAATTCGTGGTTTTAGCTGAATTTTATTTTGCTTGTTTAAGTTATATTGTTGTTTAATTAAGACGCCCAGATTTGCAGTGAAAATGATACCCATGTCATTCCCCTAAGGAAAATAGACTGTGGCTTGACAGTTTCTCTTCAGCATAGCAATGTAGTTTTTGACAAAGTACACACACCATAATCTGTGAGGATGATTCAGTGACGCAGAAGCCTTTAAAAACCCTCGTATTCTGCATTTAGCATATTCGACTCCTTTACAACGTGACCAGTCTGATTGTGCTGCAATTTTTTCGTTTTAAACATTTGATAAAATTAGAACTGACTACTTTCTCAGTTCCTAATTGACCATGGGCATTCTGCCTAGTTATGTGCAGTTCACCTTACTTACTAGCCGCAGACACTCGGCAGGTTAGATATTTTTACAGGCTGATCACAGGTCTTTTTTACCTTATCAAAGGTAAAACGCATCATTATATGCCAGACAGTTGAACATTTTATGCCGATATCTCCTAACTGTTTCGTCTAGCTCTCCCCTCGTGGCTTATTATTCCCAGACAAAATCGCAACATGGGATTTGGGGTTGGAGGGATATTGTGCCGGTTAATAAATGCGGCCGTAGAGGCATGATTGAAGCGACTGGCGGCACACACCTGTGTCCAATTTGGCGGAGATTTTGTCCTCGTCAGACTCGTATTTATGGCCGGATCGTTATCAAATGAGCAGCAATCCCGGAGCTAGCGTCATTCCTCCAAACTGTTACTGGATGTTAGGACATTCGCATTATGAGTTACAGTCCAGTTTTATTCAGGCGGTTGCTTTGCCAGAAAGTGCACCAAATCTACTGAACGTCTTCAAACATTTCTCGTCGGGGCAGGGAGTTCCGCGGCTTCAAGACCTGATTCCTAATGGTTGCGTTAATGCTCTGTTTAACGTCAACTGCACCTGCGGTTTACTAACAACCATCTGTATGAAATAGGACAATTCGGACGCCAATTCTTTCGTGAATTGGAATTAGGCATAGCACGTAACTGAGCATTTTAAGTTCGACACATTCGCGTTGTGAACACCTATATTCCCTTTTATCAGCGAAAATCACGAAGAGGTAGAGTCACATGAAATTGGGACTGACTTAAGTGTAATCCAGCTAAATTGTGTTTAAGCATGCTCTGATAAACATTACACTGCGCCGGACTCAAGCATGGATTTTTAAAAGAGCGTCGACTAAATAAATGCAGGTGCTAATTTCCCCGATCGTCGTCTTGGTTGCTGAGATTTTCTATTTGCGGCATGTTGCTCTTTTAAAACCCATTTGCTTCCCTATGAATCAGTACTGACATTTTTGTATCAACAAACGTTTCCGCAGTACGTTCTCCCATGAGGTGGAAATCTTTCACCTCGGTTTACTTTCTTCTTAGAATTAGAGACCACTGAGGGAGTATAACCATGACAGGGAGCCCTGATTCAGTCTAAGTTAAACATTTTTTATATCTTAGAGCAAAAAATAAAGAAGCCAAACGAAGCTGATATCGACATATGCTAGGTTGGTCCTTATTTTAGGAGAGACAAGCATCATCATGCCTCATATAAAAAGATTATTAAAAAGAAATGAATTTAGAACGTTCATGTCGCTTTTTGCATCTTTCAAATTTATTATCATGGAAAGTCATGAGCCAGTCTACTCCACAAGCAGCTTGTTTAGGAAGACGAATGAAGTTAAGAGATACATTACTCCCTTTGATTGTCAAGCCCCCCTGAGGCTGCCCTCTCATTATGGCCTTATCCGTCGACCTGAGCCAGAAACCCCACGTTAGCTGTTCCGATCTTATATTTCGTAGAAAGATTTATATCGCATCAAACCAGATGAGATGGGAACGGATCATTTGATAGCAGTCTGGACAATGATGTACTTGGTGTACATTAAATGCTAGGGCTCTGCTGAAATAACCGCTGACTGTCTTCTAAATTACTGCTTCGAACCCATACTGGGTATTCGGATTTTCACGTTTACATTCTTTGATCTATCCGTAGAGTTTCTGGTCTTAGGAGATGAGAAACTTAAACCAGTTTTTGATACATCTTTCGAACCAAAGATTCACTTTCCACCCATCACAGAGTTTTCTTTCATTTCTTATGAACGGCGAGTTATTGACTTCATATTGTCACCAAGCACGCAATCTGGAGGGATAGTGTTCACTACGATGGTACATAGGAGGATATCTTGATTAGTTTCTAATAATATTGGTGGCCTAACTCAGGTTGGCATGAGATACATAGGTGTTGTTAAAATGAAAATCATATACGGATGCCGAATGGTTCAGAAAATTAGCACTCATATACTTCTTTTGGAACATTTCCTTCTCTGTGCAAACAAATCGCATCCAACAAACTTACCTTACATTACAGAATTGTAGTCAATGATATGACATATTTCCTGCATTTTATGCAGCGTGTATCGGGGGACCATCACCAGTGCTGCAGTGCGTCCTTCTAGTGTGTTAAGGCAATGCTACCTAACTTCCAGTCATTGCGTACTCCATAGCAGGAGAATGGAATACAACCAACCGTTAAAAAACGTCCACGTTACTGCAGGCTAGGCGGGTAGTTTGGCACATATGTGATTAGATACACTCTCTCTACTCGATTGCTCTCTACCGGCGGCATATTCGACATATTCCGTTGTCATATAAATAAACCGGTTTGAATTGAATTTGCTGGCAGTACGCGAAATATTTAACTTGGATTTTGGATAGTTACAACTTATCTGAAAATTCATTTGAGCCCACCACCTTGCCTAGAAACGACCAAACTCCCATCGTCTCATTGAGATTGGTGAAATAAGGAAAGCGTGGTGACTTTATGCCCGCAATCCAACTACACGCGTATAAGGTACGTGGAGGGTTTTGGCAGTCTGATACCGCATGGCAGAATAATTCATCCCTACCATTTTGTAAAATTATCTTAAAGGGTTCCAGACAATTTTATGAATGAAATTCCGCATTAAACGCCATTGGGAGCGACGCGGGCAGAGGTTCTGTTAATATATAAAACGCCTTTGTTGAGCTTTATTGTAAAACTGTCCATTCTAGCCACAAATTGTTTCAACACGCCCATAGTTACTGAAGGCATTCGTTGACGTAGACATCAAACAAACCCTGCTTCAGAAACGTATAGAAGTCTGTGGACTGCATATTCAGCAATTCCAGTAGATTGGGATGGACGGATTTACCGGGAAATGTAGTTGCATTTGTACATGAACTGAAAAGCTCAAGGGAAGACAGTCGAATCATATTTGGCGATTTGTTTTCTTTTCTCCTATAGGTGGTATCAAGAATTGCCTCCACAGTTAAGGCAGTCAGGTCATAAGCAAAATAGTCGATAGTACTCCGAAAATCCCGGAGCTTTTGGGATGATAGGTACTAGGATAAAAATTACATGTTGCTTATAATAATTTTTTAGTTGCATCAATTACTAGTAGAATATAATATGATATGAAAACGTCCTATGTTCATTATCTTACCTGCCTCTTAACATTTATTTTGGCGCTCCGAACTTGTGATCGACATATATGTTGTAGGTATTTTTCAGATGTTACATTCCGTGAGTATGTGCAGTTGAATTGTAGAGTCGTCTGCTCCATAAGCACTTTAAGGCTTAAGCGTAAACTGCCTTCCAGAGTAATAGTTCTTTCAAAGCTGAAACGATAAGCCTGATGTAGAAAGTATTCAGCGACTTCTTCGAGGATAATATCGCCGTCATTTCTCGGACATTTGGGTATTTCTGGAAATAAAAGTGTTTCAGGGATCTTTAAAAAATACGAAAAAATAAATTTTCCGAATAAATGACTGCTAGTGTGATGCTATTTAACGTATCTCAGAATCTGCCTTATTCAATCATTTTGAAACCGACATGTGACATAGTAAATCAAAAGTTCAGATTCAGAGAATTCGCGCAGTCCTCTCTGCTAGTTTTCTCAAAGGTTAGGAGATAAATTAAATTTTATGAAGTGCTTATTACTTTCCGCGGAAAAGCAGCAATCCGCACAATGAAATAAAATGACAAACACGATCAGAAGTTTCATTCTTTGGTCAGACCAATGTGGATTTACAATTTATATGCTTTTGTAGTTCGAGTAACCAACGAGGCGAGGAGTTAAACTGTCGCATGATCATTGGTCACGGGCGTTAAGAAGTGCACTGACAAATGCTGACGGGCAAAACGACTAGACCGTAAGGCTGCTCCTCCGCATCCTAAAGCTCATGATAAGACGATTGTAAATATGAATGCTGCTCCTATCGGAAGGTTACCAACTGTCAGGAAAAAAGCTCATATTCACAGGTTATTTCCTGAGTATGCGGAGAATTTCCGGCTATAGCATAATTCAGTAGCTCCTCGTGAATATCTCAAAAGTTACATTACGTGGTCCTTTGCGATTGTACACATTATCAGGCCTGCTGGTGGTCGTTAGTTTCAAACATGACCGAAGTCATTAAACTTAATTATGTTCCGTCCTCGAGCATAAAGTGCAAAGATAACGTATTTCAGTATCAATCGACTAAAAAGAAGTAAATTTTTGTTCATGAATTCTACAAAATTTGTTAAAGTTTATAAAACCATCAAAAATCTGTGGGAACATTCGTGCTATTTAAATTGTCAATTTTCATTGACAGCGGTTTCTAGAGAAGGTCGAGACGAATTGGACTCGAAAGACGACATCCCCACGAGTCCGAAATAGTATAAAACTATGTCGCATAAAAATCAGCTTTGCATCCACACCTAACCGCAGTAGGCGTGCTAACTCATGAAATGTCAACCGAAATTCTGAAATTGATTTTCGTTCCGAAAATATTACTGAGGTACATTTGCAAAACTATTCCTCACGCAGCATAATTCCATAATAGTTAAGTTAACTTGTGATGCCTGCCTTCGAATGAACTTTTTTCCGGCTGCATGCAAAAGTCACTCTGTAAAAAGGACTACTTAATTAGCACGAAATTTTATCGTTGATTATTGATGCCCCTAAATATGCAATTGTATTATATTGAAAAGCAGCATAAAATATCCAGTCTTTCACTCAGTTGGTAGAAAATCACATTTTTTAAAATTTAACACTCAAAAAACGGTGTATTCCGGTTTCAGAATAGTTTATAATTGCAAAGTTTTTTTTAATATCATGAGATGTCCGTTCATGAAACATCATGTGTCTGCATTTGCTGTGCGTGACCGATCTCATGAAATGTTGACCAAAATTCTGGAATGCGTTTTCGATTAGAAAGGGTTTCTTAAGTGGGGATGTTATAATTATTATCATGCAGCATAACCCTATAACATTTCGGACTCGCCAGGATGTTGGTTCTTGAATGAACTTCCTTTTGAGCTCCTACAGATACCGCGCTCGGCAAAAATGACTACTTACTTAGCTCATATTGGTTTTGCGATGGTATTATAAATTAAAATATATTTTATAGAAAATAGGCATAAAATAAGCATTCCTTTGCTAATTTTGTAGGGAAACACATTTATTTTTATGTTATGCCCTATGAAAGTGTATATTTAGGTTTTAAAAAGTTTCCGAATTTCCGAATAATTTTCAGCCTGATATGCCACTGCATCAGCGTTTACCAATTTCAGTCTACAAGGTGCGTGCTTCCCGCGTAAGGAAAATCATATATTCCTCTTTGTCTTTAAGTAGATACCGCATAGCGTTTGTGAAATTTTACCATGGGTCAGGACTGTCTTGTACATTTTATGAGCAGAATAAATAAACGGACATGTGCGGTCTTGCATACATAGACCGCACGATCTTAAAAATCTCACAATTAGAAACTTTTTAAAACCTAAATATACACTTTCATAGGGCATAAAATAAAAATAAATGTGATTTCCTACAAAATGAGCAAAAGATCTTATGTTTATGCCTATTTTCGAAAATCAATATGAAAAATGCGAGCTAATTGGGTAGTCATTTTTGCCGAGCGTGGTTTCTGTAGGAGGTCAAACAGAAGTACATTCAAAAGCCGACATCCTGGCGAGTCCAAAGTGTTATAGGGTTATGCTGCATGATAATCATTATAACAAACCCACTTAAGAAATCCTTCCTAATCGAAAATTCATTCCAGAATTTTGGCCAACATTTCATGTGATCGGTCACGCACTATACTAATGCTGCAGTAACTTCTGGATCATTCCTATAGAATGTCTCGGCCATCTCAAACCTTTTACCACCAGACGCACACTACTGCATTGCTATGCTGTAGGTACGTCCACGGCTTTCGAAGATGAATCCTTATTTAACCGTCTTAATAGGAGACGCATTGAGGTTGTTGCACCTTGTCGTAGATTTATGCTAATAAGGTGTCCTTCGAATAGGTAAAATGGCGAAGCAAACAGCAAAAGAGCAAGACTATGACTGAAATAATTACTTAGTAAACCTGTCTGCTAACAGTAGGTAGCCTGTGAACGAAAAAGGACAGTTGTCACCTGTCTTCATGAAATGGCGTTCCGCGTAACATTCTTTAACCGTGGCACTATCTTTCTTAGTCAGACACCTGTAGAACTTCCGTTATTTCTAAGTAAAATCGAATGCCCTCGAACCAAGTGAATAATTAGTCACCCGTTTTCCACACAGAAGTCCCCCCTGGTTAGAATCTCCCTTTCTATCTTTTTTGCAGAAAGTATCTTTGTATATGTCCAGATGCCCTTATCTCGGATATGTACAGTACGTGGCCTAACTCATGAAATGTCAACCGAAATTCCGAAATGCGTTTTCTTTTCGAAAAGATTAATTAATTAGGATTGTTAAATTATCCAACCTGCAACATAATTTTACAATACTTCGGTTACATCAGGATGCCGGCTTTCGTATGGACTTCAT
This sequence comes from Spirometra erinaceieuropaei, assembly GCA_902702965.1. Taxonomy (NCBI): domain Eukaryota; kingdom Metazoa; phylum Platyhelminthes; class Cestoda; order Diphyllobothriidea; family Diphyllobothriidae; genus Spirometra; species Spirometra erinaceieuropaei. The sequence continues at coordinate 397,379 of CACRXP010000153.1, forward strand.
TCCGGCTGCATGCAGAAAACGACACGCTGTAAAAAGACAACTAAAGTAGCATGAATTTTTCACACTGATTTTCGGTGCCCCTAAATGTCCAATTATATTTGATGGAAAACATGAATAGCAATATTCATTCGTTTGCTCATTCGGTGGGCAATACTTGTTGTTGCAATCTTATACTCGAAAATAGGTTATAATTCGGTTTTAAAAAACTTTTCCAGTTCCCGAATAATTTTGAACCCGACCTGCTGACACACTTGCATGCATGGTTTCCAAACTACAAGCCGTATACTGTCCGCGTACCGAAAACCACAAATTTCTCTACGGTAAAAAAAGGAGATCATATACGGTTCATCACATTAGGCAGTAGATTTGATCCATATTGCTAACTTAACAAGCCACATTGGTAAATACAGAGACATGACGATTTATGAACGGCCATTCCACGGTATTTCAAAGTCCGAATTTTACTTCTCATTCGAGTATAAAATTAGAAAAAGACGTAATTTTCTACCAAATGAGCAAAAATGAATATTTTCATGCATGCTTTCCACTTACTATTATTAGACATTTAGGAGCATTGAAAATCAATGAGAAATATTCATTGTATATAAGTAGTCATTTTCAAAGAGTGTAATTTTGTATTCAGCTGGAGGACGTTCGCTCAAAAGCCGCCATCCTGAAGTAACTGAATTATCAGAGAATTGCACTGCGAACTGATTAGTTTTACAACCCTACTTAATTAATCTTTTCGGAACGAAAACGCATTTCGAAAGTTTGGTTGACATTTTATGAATTAACCCACCTACTGTAAGTTTCTTATGCAGAATACTCTTCAAATTTACGAAGAGGTGAAATGTGTACGCAAGCCTAAAGCACCCTTTTTATGCAAGCTGGCGCGGAACTCAGGGACATGTAGACTTCCGTTCTTCTTTTCGTCTGTGACAAGTTGTCCAGTCCATAAAAAACAAATTCTAGATTTGTAACCTGATCATTGAAGTAAGATCTTTTTTGTTGTTCTTATCAGTTTCCTCTAATCTAAAGCATCCACTTTCTGTAAAGTATTCCCGGTTACGACCAGCGGTTATTATAGGAGATCTTTTCTGCGTAAGACGCGGACGGGTTTAAAGGATGACTGCTACTTTATTTGGCCTATACTGGGAGGGACATACCGGCCGATTTCTCATTGCCAGGAGGGCATTCCCTTCCTGAACTGATGTACTTAACAGAATCTTGGACTGTTACACTTTGGTTGAGGTAAGAAGATGGTATTGAAGTAAGTCTTCCTCAGAATGTCGTCTAACCCATGAAAAACGAACTATGGATTTTTAAAATCCATCATTGAATGTATGCTGTGAAGTATACTGCGTTGTCTACATCCTCGCCTCCGGGCTGAGACCGTTTTCTCCCATAAGGGTTATGAACTCATGTAAGAGTGCGACACCATCTCAATACACTATGCACTGATCTTTCATACAGGCCAATCCTCCTCATGCCAACCCACAAAGCCACCCACGTTTGCATTTACTAGCACACGCCAGTCCCCGAAACAGCCCTGGCCCCTCTTAGTTCACCCTACAAAATTTCACACAACCCAGACTTACACGGTCTGACCGTCTGTATGTCGTCGCATTGTTGGCCAAAGTCATTGCTGTCCTAGGTGATAGATCAGTTTCTTTGTGTAAGTAAGCTGCATACCATTTTAGAACATTTATGCTGATAGAAGGTAAGGTTAAATCCGAAAGAAAAAAACGTCGTCCACTTATCGATGACGCGATTTCCACTTGCGCATGAACAATCCAAATAACCCTGACTTAAGACCGAATGTAAGGTCATTACAATCTGCGCTACATGTGTGGCGGGCAGCCATCATGACCGGTCTGGCGTCACTGTTCAAGACCTCGCTGTCTCAAGGTCATTCACCCCGTCCCAGACGAGCTGACCTGAAGAAACTGGACCGAATTCAGCTTGGACACAATTACGTTTTCATAGCGCCGCGGCTACCCATGCGCCACTTGAACGCGCCACCCCCTACAACCAGCAAAATAAGCCACTGGGACTTCACCCCTCGGCAAATGCAACACACACTGACTGGACACCACTTGAGCTTGGCCCAGCTGCGGGTTCTATGCAAAATAAAACCTCCTTCTGGCGCCTTTTTCCTCTCCCTACAGCACTAGGATTTAGCCCTGATTACGGTGGCGCCCAGACTGCACACACACTGACACACTGCTTATTCGCAACACATGCCTCTCGAGTCTGAAGGATAGGTATCACAGATACCAGAAGAAAGGCGGCTTCAACAGGAAACCTTCAAATGGTCCACACTTTTGGCAGCTTTGACATTTCTGATGACAGTTCAACCGTTGTGAACAACGACGCCCACCGCGTGGTAGCAGTGGTCGATGGTGCCCGACAACCCATCTACGCATGACATGAATGACCGCATGCGTAAAACATGTTCGGGTCATCATAGGGTGGATAAAATCTGACCTGCGTGACAGTGCCATTAGCCAAAATTAACAAGATGCCGTGCAGCCCGACAGTCGGTAAGCTAGTCATTATCCTCACACTCCCCTAGTACTGAATGTGAGGTCCGAAGGGCTTTTATAGCGACAAACTACGGAACCAGCTGACTGTCACGCGTCATTTTGCGGTAGTAGCCAGCGAGGTCTCATCGATTGATTTGCACATTAGATTAAATGACGGCAAATTTGTCTTAAAAGTCATCGCCTTCGAAATATTCCTGTTTTTGGGATTTTTATTGCAAATTCTAAAATAACGGAGGTGACGTTGTCAAAAAGTCATTCACGAGACACGCTGTATGCGGTGGTGACATGATCAAAGTACTAACTGTCTAAAGTTTGGATATTCTGTCGGTTGCTGGTGCGCATGTGTTCACAGAGGGTTTGTAGTATCCGTTTTGTTTGTTTTTACCCACATTTCCCACTTCAACAAGGCAAACTTTATGCTCCAATGCCCTTCGACGGGATCGGCATTTCTGCAAGAGGTTGAGTCTGCAAAATGCACCCTGCAGTTTATCGTAAGATGTTCATGATCTTCTTATGGTGTGAAATTCGGTACTAGTTTACCTCGACCTTCTTTTACTTATGAGTATGTCAGTCGTTGGAATTTCTACTTCGACTCCTCATAACAAATTTGCCTCCTCCAACAGAGCCTTCGAGCACATGACAAACCCTTCTATGGCTGCACTTTCACCTTGTCGTTTACAGACATACATTGTCTTGCCGGCAATTCCGATACAAAGGCTAAGCATACTCTGGTGAATTTCTCTATACTTAGTTAGCTACTCTGGAATATGGATTATGTACGCAATGTATTCCGCGTTTGCATACCACAAGTCTGAACACAACCATTTCGGCTAAAATACATGCAATGGAGAACACAGAAGCTGCATGGCTTGACGGAAGTCAGGGACTTCATTGTTGGAGGTAGAGTTTTGGGCACACGAGGTGATTGTTATCTCTGGACCAAAATCCTGACTTCCACTTGAAAGGTTCACTGGCTAAGCAGCTAGGTTATGGCTAACAATTTGATAACTGCGCTTGAAATGCAGTTGGATTCTGAGAAGTATGAGATTTCAAGACTTATTTATTGCCGAATTTGCTCGTAGGGGACGTTAATGGGATCAAGAATACTGCTTGATAGCGGATAAAACAAAACAATGAGTTAAGTCTGCCTAATGGCTGACTGTGGAATAATGATACGACGGATATCGTTGGTAGTGGCAACCTTGCTTTCACCCCAATTTCCGGGGCTGTTTGTCGCACTTGATCTTTTTTTACTTCTAAGCATTCACTACACACAACCCATGGAACAATCAATTAATTGATCAACATCCAGCCGATCATTTGCTCATGTTTTTTGCCTACATCACCGACCCGTGTGAAAATAAGTCGTCTCAGTGACTGGCGCTCTCTCGAACGCAGGCTTCGCTCTGATATAAGCAAAGAACCAATTCACAGCAACCTGTCCTGATTACTGAAAAAGCCTGCTTTCATAGCTCCCTAGTTTATGACTTCCGAAAGGAACTATTTTGCGTGCTTAGGGTAAAATTT
>CACRXP010000153.1:405644-424018 GCA_902702965.1 Spirometra erinaceieuropaei
CAACGCCTAGGGCAATCCAATTAAACCTGGAAAATATGGGTACAAGTGACTACTAACTGGAATGCAAACATATATTATTGTGTGTCCAGTCGCGAGATTGTCTTCAGCAGTTGTCATAATTACGAAATACTCTAGCTACAATTCAAACTATTTAACATAATGATGTGCAAACGAGATTCCCCTGATCCTAACTAACATTTTGATGATAATCTTTGTAGTCAGGTTTATTGCACGCGGTATGGCTCTTGTGTTGATAAATGAAGACTCATTTATCAGTGACTTTTATGAACAAAATGTCGCCAAGTTGTGTGGTGATGATACAGAAGGCTACTGTTAAAATGTTAACTGCCATGGAGCATCGTCCTACCCCAACCCATCAAAAATGACGGTGTTCACGGCCCGTGTACGAGTAAAAGGTGCATTATGTCCTCGTTTCACTGTCACTTGAAATAGATATAGCTCGTTAGAACTGATTAAAAATTCAAAAAATGCACAGTGCGATAACAATTAGGGCAAATACGACGTAGCGAATGCTAGACCTCAACAATACTCTCTATCATTTTTGCCTCCTCGATACTCAGACTGACGCGCACCGTTGGCACATCAGGCAAGACGTACGCTCACAATGGAAGCTACGCTATTTATTATTCCTCCCGTACTCAAGTAGTGCCATTTGTGTTCAGTTGCTATACATTAACTTTTTAGAACCCGTGTTGTAGATGAAAATAGTTACAATTTGCTCATGACTTTTGGCCTTACGACGGAGACCATGTCCTTCACTTTAGTACTTTGTCTGTGTACAGTGCACTACAACGAGGAGGAAGATGGTTTAATTAGACCACTGTAGTAGGTGCTATATAAAAGTCAATCCGGGAAGTAATTACGAAAAAAACTTTGAATGCGGCACATTCCTCACCTGAATTTAGGGTATTTGCGAAACATCCTTCTAGCTAGCCTATTATTTCAATATCATGTTCCACTCTCACCCGCGCAAACACATTAGATGAGTAGTTTATTTCTCAGTTTCCATTGTTTGAGCCACGATCAGTGGTTTTCAGTTGAGAAGGTTGTCTCCAATCGAAAAACCTACTCACACATCTCTGGTATGCTTACACAAATGTTGGAACATTATCCGGAGACATCACGGTGCTTTCAAAGTCTCAGCAATAACTGTGACCCTCGTTTATGGTTTTTATCAAAAACCGGGTGCAGTTTGTGAAAATATCACAGTAAACAACTCTGGTCTAATGTCTTACGCAGACCTTTTTGAATGTAGGGCTTGGCTTCAAACACGCACAAACAGATTACTTCTTTCCGTAGCAGTCCTTGTCAAAATGAGCGTCCTTTTAAAAACTTCTGAAAGGCTATTCATACCAAGAATATAAAAGTCATTTTTGTTGTATTGCCACATTTCGCTGCAAACAAAACCTGCTTTTTAGATTTAGGATGGCGTCTGCTATTGGAAATGAATTCACAATGAATTTACAAGCGTGGGCTAGTCATGTTTTATCTCTTGCAGTCGCATTCCTTTTGTGTCTCTGAGATTTACCCTTCCGGCACAGGAGGAGTGCTGTGAAGGTTGCAATTATCTACTTGCTGGCTAAAAGCAAGATCGTTTGAAAAATGTACGCATAAGCGGAAATAGCAGTATCAACATATCGACGAGGTTTTCTTCCTTCGGCCGTAAACCAATATTATATCACTAGGTCTGTTCTTAAGTGATGAGTGCAACGACATCCCAACTCTATATTCGGTGCCGATTCATAGTCTGGCCAAAGTAATTCGCCACTCGGAGAGGGCGAAGCCCGGTGAGCCCAATGGTCGAGCAATCATCACGCCAATATCCGACGCAGATGATTGGATTTCAGCAATTAACGACTTACATGCCCGCTATCAAGCAATTTGCGCACTAGCGGGGAATAGTTCTCGATTAAGACGGGAGCGGTTAATTATCATTGGTATGCAGTAGCATAGCGACTGCATGATATAAGTAATGGAACCTCCTGTGCACGAATCCCCCGTTTCTGTCACTGTTTCTGACGATGGGTGTGGGCGAGAACCAGAAGGGTAGGGCGAATAAAGCTGTTGTTCCAGTGATCGCGCCCACCTCTTTTAAGTTTGGAATGTTCTGAAGCAATGACTAGCTTAACTACACAAGAAAACGGATTTAAAGCTTCAGACAACATTGAATTCGGCCAACAATGCGGCAGCATGCAGGACAGACTGCCTAAGTCTGGGTTGTTTGAAGTTTTGTTGGATGAATTGAATAAGGTCAGGGCCTTTTTTGGACTGGGGCGTGTGTTTAAAAGTGCCAACGTGGGCGGCTTTGTGAGTATACACGACTTTAGGTCAACCTGTCTGTCAGGTCGGCGCAGAGTACTTTGAAGCGGCGTCGATCCATAGCACGAAATTTTGCCAAACCGGTAGGGGAAATAGGCTCATAGCCGAGGATGTGCACAATATGGTATTATTATAAATAGAAAATTATGATTAAATTTAATTAAACATTTAGTAATCTTGATAATACTTATAATAGCACAATTCTCATCCGACCGAAAAGTATCGTTTCGCCGAGTGCAAAATTAGAAAACGTCACTTGTTATCAAACGTGCATAAGAAATGCTATTTTCAGCATCTATTCAATTTAATACATGAACGACAGTGTCGTCAGCATTCAATCTAAAAAAAGCTATATTTCGCGTTCTTTTAGCAAAGTGTGTCTTTTATGTGCCCGCTAAAAGCATATTCAAAGCCGCAACTCTGACCTGACGTACCATAGGTTTGCTAACTTATGAAATGTTAACTGAAATTCTGAAATACGTTTTCGACTCCGAAGATTGCTTAAGTAGGATTGTAATATTAATGTCCTTGCAGCATAGTCTCATGATAATTTACTTACTTCGGGATGTTGGCTCTCAAAAATCCTCTTTCCGGCCGCCTGCAAAACATAAATTCGACGAAAAATGACCTTTATAAATGTAAACATATTTCAGATAAAAAATGCAGGTCTGGTTGGGAAGTATTCGGACAATTTTAAAGGTTTTTCACTACCAAACGTTACCCCTTTCCAAGCAAAAAATTGGAAAAACGGGTAATTTTGTACCAAATGAATAAAAGAATGAATATTTTTATGTATCTTTCTATGAAACATCTCTGAATTTATAAGGACATAGGAAATCAATGAAAAAATCATACTATTTAAGTAGCCATTTTTACAGACTGTAGTTTTTGCAGGCGGACAAAGGGGAAATCTTTCAAAAGCCGGTATCCCGAAGAAACTGAATTATTGTGACGTTATGTCGCAAGGTGAGTTTTTTGCAACTATACTTAAGCAAACGTTTCGAGTCAAAAACGCATTTCAGGATTTTAGTTAACATTTCGTGAGTTAACAAAGCTTCTGTAAGTAGCATGATTATCAGTACGGTTTGCGTACGCGGAAAATGTACGGCTTGTATTTTGGAAACCCCGAATGCAAGTGCAACGGCATGTCACGTCCAGAGTTATTCGGGAATTGGAAAAGCCCTCGAAAACCGATTTATACCCTAAGTTTGACCATAAAATTGAAGAAAGACGTAAATTTCTACCGAATGTGCAAACGAATGAATATTGTTCTGTATTTCTTCAACGAAATATAATTTAATTTTTAAGAATATCGAACATTAATGAGAAAAATGCATGGCACCTAGGTAGTAACATTTTACAGAATATAGTTTTGCATGCAACCGGAAGGACGTTCCTTTAAAAACCGGCCTCCTAAGGTGACTGAATTATCACGGTATTGCGCTGTATGATTATGAGTTTTGGAACTCTACTTAATTGACATTTTCGAAATGAGAATGCATTTAGGAATTTTGCTTGACCTTTAACGAGTTAGCCCACTTACAGTAGGTACCATTCTCGTGTCACATCGTGTAGGTTTTGGTGAGAAAACCCCCAACATATAACAATCGGAGATCAAAATAAGATAAACAGCGTGCACCGTTGTTGGAATTCAGCTAACGGTCGATTTTACTGACCACGTGAATACCGGCAGTGCTACCGACGACAGTATCGGGCACTGCAACACAGTCAGCCAATGAAAATCCAGTCAAGATACTGAGTGCCAGAAATATTCAGATGAATTCAGCACATGGATTATGGTCTAGGAACCACGCGAAATCTAACAGTCTTCGACTCTTGTCAGAGACCACGAATATACATTTCAGGATCAATAAAGATTCCTTCAACCAACAAGGTTAACTCATGAGCATGGTATTCTATCAGGTAAGCATTCCTACTCTTCAAAATACTTGAATTCATAGCTTTTCTTTGACCGAAAGACACGATCGTTAATACTGCAGTGGGATGAATATCAAATGATTCTTTGAAGGATATCAGTGTGTAATGCCAGTTAGGTTACTTTACTTATGCCTTTGGAAGTGAGGACTACTAGCCGATCTATTATTATGTATAATTCCAAACGGATGCAAAACGTGACTTTAGGAATGCACATTCAGGGCAACAAAACGATGCCGTCACCGGAATTACTTCTCAGGATCATTCGGGTTTTGTTCTAAATGATAGCAACCTGGGGATAGAGGCATCATTCGTGCTTGCAATCATTACATCGTGGACTTATGAATGCGGACAAGCAGCTTTGTGCCTTGATCCTTTTTAGTGGTTTTATGTGAGCAGATATGCGCTGTCTGTCGACGCGTGTCAGTCCACGTGTGACCAATGATCGTGCGGGAGTTTGACTGACTCTTCGTTGGTTGCTTAAGCTGCTATACTATATTAGTTGCGAATCCACACTGCTCTGACAAGCAATGGATCTTCTGATCGTCGTTCTCATTTCGTTTCATTCTGCAGAATGTTGTTTGCTCACAAATAGTAATAATCATTTTAAAAATGTACATACTTTGCCACCACATGAGAAATATGGCATGCAGGGTTGCATGATTCCTTTATTTCTGTTACTATATTGCATGCTTAATGTACACTAATTATATACTATCGATTCTTCGAAACATGAAGCATCATTTTACTAACCGTCGATCACTCAATCTGGGCCACACTTTATCTGTTAATGTAACAACCTCACAATCAGTCTTATTCTTAGAAACACCGAAATGTCCGAGAACTGACGACGATATCCTCCTCGACGAAGTTGCCGATTACTTGGCAGGCAAGGCCTATCGTCTAAGTTTTAAGAAAACAATTTTCCTGCAAGACAGTTCGCGTTTAAATCTCGAAGTGCTAATTAATCGCTCATCCCTACATTTCGATTGCTCATTCTTACGGGATGTAGCACCCGCGAAATACTTACAGTACACATGTCAGTCACAAATTCTTGAAGCCAAAGTTCATATTGAACAACAAGTAAGAAAATGACCATGATATGACTCCATATTATATTATCTTTTAGTAGCGATTGACACGACATTGACACTGTTAGGATTGACATATTATTTTATCCTAGAAACGATTAGCATATATGTTCGATAACACGTGGAATACACTTGGATACTTTATCTTTGATCTGCTTGGCTTGACGTTTAGGGCGCCTCTCGATATCACTTACTGGAGAACGGATTTCGACTCATCAAATAAGATTCGACTGTCCACTGTTGGACTTTGCGGTTCATATACAAATACTTCCATATGCGCTTATGAACCCATAAACCCCACTTTATTGGGCCTGCTTGATATGCGTTCTGATGACTTCTACTCATTATTGAAACGGGGTTTGTTAGATGGTGACTATAAACAATGCCTTCAGTAACTATGGACCTTATGAGACAATCTAGGATATCGAGCTGATTGTCTTGCTTTTTATCCTGATATCTAACTTCCACATTTTTCGCTTTTTACATGCGTTGGCAAGTCAGAAGACCAAAACCATTGAAATACTCTTGATCTTTCCACGTGAATTATTGGGTTGTTTAATGCGGAAACTCATCAGGTATGATGGATGCAACCCTTGAAAAGCAATGTACACGGATGATACTGGTGAATTCTACGTGTGTTATTGCATCCATTCGTAAAAATCCAACACAGAACAGATTAATGGCAGGTGGTTTTCTGACAAACAGTCAACGTGCTGTCCTTATTTCAAATTCAACTTGAAATAGGGCGACACTTAAGAAGTGTTCGTAATCCCTAAGATACTCATCAGTTCCGAGGAGGCCATGATAGGTTAGCAGTTATACAACAAGTCAGCAGGTTCATACTAATGTGAACCTGCACTGTAACCATTTGAACATCATTTGAAACTTATGTTCTCATAATACTTTCCTGTCGGGTCGGTATATTTAAATATTATCCACTAGTAAGTGAAGCCTGCAAGCGATGGGAGAAATAAATTTCAATTTGGCTTGACATACAAATACAGTGTGGGCGTATGGAGGGGTTTAAGAAGTAAAAGGCAAGTTTTCCGGAGGCAATGAGGCCAAAGGAGGAAGAAGGGAGAGCTTGAAATAGTCCATGCATTTGACGAAACTTTCGTGATGAGATGCGTAATGCGAGGGTTGGGTTTATTTGTGCTCACAAGATGAGCTTTCGTAAATTGGTGGTTCTGGCCTTTGCTGTTGCTAGCAGAATTTAGCCTTCTAGTGGGATCTTCTAAATCACACGTCCTTCTACGGAAAGGTACTTACTCGTGCTTCCGTTCAAAATGGTCCAATAACAGTTCTTGACATACTGAAAAAAAGTGAAAACGAGGGCATACCAAGAATCATTCCCGCATATATTGTTGATTCCAGAAATCGTGAGGACCGGTGTAAAAGGTCCGTGCCAAACGATTCAAAAGTACAGTCTTGTGGGCCCAGAAGAACCCTGCGAATTGCCCCTACCTATTGTCGTCAAATCTCGGCTGACTGTCTGCACTCATCATTCGTGTAACAGGGCACGGCATAAACCAGCGGCCGAGCCGGTCATCACAGCCCTGTTCAATGCACAAAGAACAAGAATTTCACGCAACATAAGGAGGGCGACCCGGATGGAAATGCCATACTATGAAAGAGTCATTGCAGCCTGACTACTCGTCCGGGAAAGCGAACCGAGTTATTTCGCCACTTGGCAGACTATGATAGCCCATTTTTTTGTTCAGATTGCCGCAGAGTGTTTTGTTTTTGGCGTCTCTGAACTCCACCTCACTCTGCTTTCCCCTCACAGAAACCAATCCGCTGTCCGAGTCGGCCAGGCAAATAATGCTGGTTGACAGCGCTGAAATAGTCTGGCCGAACGTATAAAACATAGTATACCAGGGCTTCACACAATGGGGGTAGACTGTTCAGATCACACATCTAGAAGAGGTGTCACGTGAAAGGGTCGAACAAAACATGTCCCATTATGTGAAAGGTGTCCACTTCGTGCTTACCATGTGTGATATCGGGTGTCCTCATGTGCGGTGTGTCCGTTGATATAGGGGGGGTTCTCTCTGCCGCGGTCTACCACGGGTTTTCACGCAAGCGCATATGACCGAGTAGACCCACGCCATGGTTAAGCATAAAAGGACGATGAGAAGAGTTGAGAGGGTGACCACAGGTGAATGCTGATACATTAGGGCACAGGTTTGTCAGTCTCCGTGAGACAGATCCTTAAGCGAACGACCAGCCAGATGGGTAATGCCCACATTAGATGGGCTAACTCATTAAATATCAGCCAAAATTTCGAAATTCGTTTTCGCTTCGAAAGGATTAATTAAGTAGAGTTATAAAACTAATCATCAAGGAGCATAATTCTATAATAATCCAGTTACCTCAGGGTGTAGGCCTTTGAATGAACTTCTCTCCAACTACATGCAAAAACTATACTTTGCCAAAAATGACTAGTTAAGTAGCATGCAATTTTATCATCGATTTTCGATGACCTTTAAAATTCAATTATATTCCATAAAAACATGGCTAAAAATATTAATTCTTTTGCTAATTAGTTAGAAAATCATGTCTTCTAATGTTATCCTGTAAAACGATTATAATTTATTTTTTAAAAATTTTTTCCAGGTCCCGAATAATTTTGAACCCGACCTGCTGTTACACTTACATTCACCGTTTCCTAACTACTAGCCTTATATTTTCTGCGTATGTAAAACCATACATTTGTCTACGGTATTAAGAGACGACAATATCGGGTTCATAAAATTTAGCAGTGGATTTTATCCATATTGTTAACTTTGCAAGCCACATTAGTAAGGTCGGAGACATGACATTTTTATGAACGGCCATTTCACGGTATTAAAAGATCGAACAATAAGAACCTTTTTTGAAACCGAATTATACCCTTCTTTTAAGTATAAAATTGGAAAAAGACACATTTTTCCGTCAAATGTGCAAAGGGATGAATATTTTTATTCATGTTTTTTTACGAAATACAATTGAATATTTAAGGGCATCGACAATCAAAGAGAAAAATGCGTGCTACATTAGTAGTCCCTTTTGGCAGAGTATTGATCTTGCATGCAGTCGGAAAGAAGTCCATTCGAAAGCCTACACTCTAAGGTAACTGGATCATTATAAAATTATGCTGTATGATGATTAGTTTTACAACACTACTTAATTGATCTTATCGAAACGGGAACGCATTTCGGAATTCCGGCTGACATTCCATGAGTTAGCCGACATAAAGTATGTGCTATTGTAATTAAAACATGTTAGGGTTGAATCCACATCGCTGGTGTTGGAGGCGACGGTGATGTAGATAGTGCTCTGAATGTCGGCAGGGTAGAGGCCGTTCTTCTGACTTGTCAACGGTGTATACCCGCAGCGACATCGCAATACAGCAGTCGTTTAGTCATTCGCTCGTCTTATATAATTATGAGTTGACCGTTCTCTAGCAGTTTCAGTTGATTCAGCATCGCATGAATGCTAAGAATTTACGTCCGACCTGTGAATGCCATAGTGAGGATTCTTTTCTGCCATCTTAACTTTAGTATTCGCCGGGGACAATAGAGGTGGAAGTGACTGACTTTTCTGGCTTGATTGGCGCACGTTGTCTATGGATTCGTACTAAATGTTTCCAAGACTACCATCCGGCAAATATTTAGCTTCATGCTCATTCAAAGTCCAAGACGATTTTAACTGGAGTCTTGCATCCAAGCAAACCTACCCCTGATATCGTAGATCTGGTGTGCAACTTTATAATTGATTTTAACGCCGTGTTAAGAGTGGACGTGTGCGCAGAATCAAGTTTGAGGCTCTATTATCAAGGATGCATGTGACACATTCATCAAGGTCAAGTCTTTTATGCATGTGCATGACTTGCAGATTGCTCTCTCATACTGGAAGACAGATTGAGGTGTCAGTCTTTGGACGACACTATAATGACCTACCGGTCCTCGACCAAGGTGTTGCATATAAGGTATTTTTTTCCTAGTACAAATATACTGTTGTAGTTGAGGGTAATGTCTACCTCCCTCCTACCTCAACAATTATGATGAAAGCATATGGACTGTGATGAGCGTAACTATGAATCCCTGCAGACCCGAAACGGACTTCATTTTATATAAAGGAATTTTGAGATTTCTGAAATCCGTGCGAGATCATGACCTTTTATTTTCTGTCGTTTATCTTTTTGGTTATGGTCACCGTTCCGCCGTTAAGCTATTGCCTTACCACACTGATAACTATGGAGCGCCCTGACGATTCTAGACGGAATATCGCCCAGAAGTCCCTTTATATTCAGTGAATAGCGCATCCGCTGTATGACGCATGCTAGCATCCACCAAAGTATTTAGCATTGGGGATAGAAAGTCAGTACTTTTTAATTGTTAATAATACTTAAATGCTGAATGCTTAGAACATTAATTCCAGCATGTTATTAACAACAGAGACAAGGAAGACTGGTTAACCATCGTCAGTCAGCCACTCCCAACCCCCAAGTGTGGAACACCTGACGCTCGAACTCGCGACCTGTTAGTTAGAAGACCACGCCTCTAACCACTGGGTCACGAGCCCGTTGCTCTATCGGTTTCGATCGGGAATAAACAATGTTAGGGTGCGCTCACCGATCTTTCATACGGAATTCATTCGTTCTGTTGTGCCTTAAGGTTTCTCCCTCGAGACCAACCAGCAGCCGCACAGCGGCGCATGATATAGGCAGCATGTTATTCCCTACAGTCTCCCGAAAATTTCGAAATTAGTGTCCTTTATTTCAATTTACCGAATACGCCTGACCACTAAACAAAAAGTGCGTCGTCCTTAAACCACATTCCTGATCTCCTAGTCAGGTGTTTAGGATTGTTTACTCCTATAGAGAGGCAAGACTTCGTGCTCAATGGCTAGGGCACTACAAAGCATCTCCGCTGCAGTCTGCGACGACCTGTTATAAAGGCCGACACACATCCTTGAAAACTCAGAAAGCCACACACGCCTGTGACCTAAAGGCCCTGGTTTTCACGGTTCACCTGAAGACCGTCAGACAACCCAGACTTATGCCGCCTGTCTTAACTGCCGTCGAATTGTTGGCCAAGTTAATTGGCTGTTTTGGGCAGTAATTTAGTTCCTCTGTGTAGTTAAGTTGCTTATCAGTTTGGCTAATTTTTGGTGATAGAAGGCAAGTTGACTACCGAAGAAAGAAATGACCGTCGACGTGTAGTCTGCTTTATATGCATAAAATACAATCAGTATTGCAATTCTACTTAAGCAAACTCGGAGTCGTAAACGCATTTCAGAATTTCAGTTGACATTTCTTGAGTTAGCACAGTTCGGGATTGCGACCTCGAATACGCTTTTTTATCGGCGAATAAAAACACGCTTTTCTAAAAGAACTCATAATACAGCATGCTTTTAGATTAAATGATAATGTGCACAGCAATTTGTGTATTCTATTGAATAGATACTTATAATATCCTTTCTAATACTCCTTTGATAGCAAATGACATTTTGAAGTTTCATACTCGGTGAAAAGGAACCCTGTGGTCAAAAGAGAACCATGCAATTATGAGTATTTTCTAAATGTTTTAATGCCCATTCAAATTCCATCATAATTTTATATTTGGCGATATCCCACACTGTGCACATCCTCGGCTCTGATCTTATTTCCCCTCCTTGGTTGGCGAAATTTCGTGCTGTGGTGCGACGCCACTTCAAAGCATTTTGAGCCGACCTGACAGACAGGTCGACCGAACGTAGCGCAAGCTCACAAAACCACTGAGGTTTGGATTTTCAAAGACACATCAGTCAAAAAAACTGCACTGGCTTTCTTCAGTTCATCCAACAAAACGTCAGACAACCCAGACCTACGCCGTCTGTTCTAAATGTCATCGATTTGTTGGCCAAATTAATTTAATTTAATTTTGTTTCTCTGTATATTTAAGCTGCTTATCGCTTTAGCTACTTTTTGGTGATAGAAGGCAAGGTGATGACCGAAGAAAGAAATGACCGTCGACGTGGGGTCTGTTTTCTATGCATAAAATACAGATCTCACAGACTCAGAATGAAGGCTGCTGTAACAGACACACTGCAACTATCCTTTCGTATACGAAGTAAAGACACGTGTGACGTCATGCCACTGCATGGTACCAGTTGCTGATAGTTTGTAACAGCCTGCCTACACGTAGCATTTTTGAATATGAGCGTGAAACCTGTTTAGACTGGTAGCTGGGTTGCTAGTATCTGGCCTGTCTGAGAGTCTCATAGGAGTCAAATTAAGAAGAAGCTTTCCTGCTTAAATGCCGGCGCTCCAATCGTTACGTTCATAAACGAGCGGCGTAGTAGTTCGCTGAAATTTTATAAATGAATGGTTTACTCTGATAAACAGCAAACGCGGTTTACCCTAGAGCACTCACCATTGCATTTTGTGAATACCTGGAACCAGGTCGGTAATTGTGTTTTTAATCTGAGCAAGTATTGAAACAACCACCAATAACCGAAATCTGGAAAAAACTCAATAACAAAGCATTATTTGGCTGTCCTTGAGGGACGTTTGAAACACAGTTACTACTGTTTCTTCATAAAATTGCATGTCTGTCGAGTCTGTTCTATAAGGCTTATAAGAGGTTCAAGGCGGCAAGTTTCGTTATTTCTCTCGATCACGTTTTCCCGTATATTGAATTTGCAGATTGCTGTCAGTGTATAAGCAGGCAACCGGATGATTTGGCTTTCTATTTGGACGTCTTGCTTTTTTATGTATTTTGCAGTCTGCAGTTTTTTGAAATATCGACGTTTCAATTTCTTAATTCTACTCTATCATGTTGTCAGTTAGCTTACGATCAAGCTGTTTGTAGAGTCTATGTGACCTGAACTAGGATTTATTAAAGAATTCACAAACGGCATGTGACCCTTGTATTAAGCATTGAGTGCGAAAGGAAGATAGGGAGCTAAAAGAGGCAGAAAGATATAAAGTAGAGCGAAAATATGGCAGAAACATAAAAATGAGTTTCTTGGAGGAAAATAATGTAATACAATAAGTAGGAAAAACTAAACAAAATAATTTCACTTCAACGAAAATAAGTGAAAAGGCGAAAACTGGTCTGCAACCTGGAAAACTAGTTAGCGCTAATGCAAAGGACCCTAACCATTACACTTATTTTGTTGTCGACCGCAAGGCACTGCAAAACGGAGAGAACCGCAGGTAGAAAGATGCACGAAAGACGACGAATTAGGGTGGATGACAATGTGCCGTATCTGCGCGAAAAGAAACGCCAGCCTTGAAACCTTACCAGTCACTATAAGAGGACAGTGTGACTGCAGAAATTCAAGCAACACACGAATGGTTTTACCGTTAAGTGCATTAGGTGTGGAATATGGAAAGCACTGAGGAGTATAAGCGTATTTGAATGAAGCAAACTAACGCTTAGCAAAGCTGTAGTGGTGTTTTAGGATTTTTTTGGAGGACTAAGCGTGAGAAGGTGTGCAGGAGCGGTAGGTGTAAATAAGGCAACTGCAGTGGAATGGTATCGCATATGCAGAGATGCGTGTTCGAAGGCATTAATAGCTGGAAGCGGCAAACTGGGTGTACCTGGGGCAGAGCTTTGGGTAGACGAAACACTTCTAGGTAGAAGAAAGTGCAACAAATGTAAACTAAGGTGGCAGTACAGGATAAAGGGAATGTATAAAAAACTAAAGAAGGAACACCCCTTTTAGGAAAAGTGAGTAACCCATCATGGGCAGCACTGAAAATAGGGATTATGAAATGAGTAACCAATGGAAGTGTGGTAGTGAGCGTAAAGTTTGTACTCGGTGACCAACAGTCGGCTTAGGACAATATATCGTCAACCATAGCCGCAATTTCTTCGACCCCGTCACAGACAAGCATACTAACGCGATAGAAGCTTGCTGGTGTCGCCTGAAGTGGAAACTGCAGGAAACTGGACCGGTGTCCGATAGGAAGGTATTGACACATTTAGACGAAACACAGTATCGACTGTGGTACAATGTAGGAGCAGATAACCGACCGGAGACAGACGAGGTCTTTGTGCGACACGTAACCGAGACCTACTCAGTCAACACAGGAGACACTGAGGAAGGGAAGCGGACACCAACAACTGAGCAGGCGAATGCATGAAGGGCAAACAAGAAGACCGTGTGGAAGAAGCGCAGACGTCAACAAAGCACTGGTAGGACAACTATTGAAACCGAATAGAAGGGTTTTTGATAAGGGTACACATAAACGAGTATTTAATGATCAAACGCTTGTTATGCCAAGTTTCCTCATCAGAAAACGAAGAGGTGGTAGCTAGAGGGTCATGAAAGACGAGGCAGACTTATGTACGTAACGCACATAGGGCCTTGCAGGGACGGTGTGATCGGGGAGGGCAGTGGCCGGGGCAGACTGAGGTCGAAAATGATAACCAAGACAGCAAAACCTAAACCTAAACCCTAGCGGTAAGCCTAACCACCAACACAAAACCGAAGAACTAACCTTAAACCCAAATCGTTAACCGAATTTAAACAAATAACCCTGGAACTTTTATCCACGCTGAAACACCAAAACTTAAAATTTCACCCTAAAACCGCACACTAACCAGTAATCCAAAAACCTAAACCCAAACCTAACGTTGAATCCTAACCCTAGCCATAAAACCTAATTCTAGTACTTATCATTAAACGAACTCTAAAACCTAACACTAACCCACACCCCCACCCTAAACTTATCCCTAAACTTAACCCCAATCCTAACCGCAATCCTAACAATTAAATCTAATCCTAGCTATTAAACCTACTCCTAAAACTATTCTTAACCCTTCGATTTACCCTAAACATAACCCTAATCGCAGCTTTAAAACCTCGTCCTAACCCTTAACCTAACTCTTATCCTAAAACCTAACCCTAACCCCAAAACCTAACACTTATCCTGACGCTAGAACCTAACCATAACCCTAATCCCAGAATCTACCCCTAGCCCTATGAAACCAGACTGTCAACTCTCAACCTGTTTCCCCTTTCCTACAGGCAATTGCATCGTGACCTTATACTAACATTTCGCATTATCAACGGCCTAGACTGTTGTTAAGATCCCATTGATTATTTCAACCAAGCTAACACGCCCACTTTGCGCGGTCACCCCCTAAAACTACGTGCAGGGAAATCAAGAATCAATGGAAGAAAGTTATTTTTCAGTCACAGAGTGGTTGCAGCGTTGAATGCCCTGCCCACGGATGTTGCATTCTCCTCCTGTGTGAATTCCTTTAAGTTTAGACTTGACGCGCATCAAGCTTCCCAATGAACATCCCCACATCCACTCACATAACCTTGTACAACTTATGCGTTCTTATAATACCTTTATTAGTATGTAACCGTTATTGATTACTCTTTTTCGACTAGCTGTCAGTTGCCCGTGAGTATACACAAAATCCTTTTTGACCTTCCCATTTATCAGTGTTTATCTTCGACGACTTGTTACCAATAGAGAGTTTAAAGTCGCTCGCCTATATTTCCCTTAATAAACTATTACTGATATTGATACCTAAATCTGACCCTAACCCTACCCCAACGCCCTCGAAATCCTAACGGCAAACGCTAACCCAAAAGTCACGAAAGTAGTCAGTGACAAAAAAAGCAAAGTTTTAATCGCCTACTGAAATCGATCATAGCATACCGGCAAACAAGGACAGGATTTTCGAACCCCCCCGAGTAGACTTAGAAGTTTCACAATCGAAAGGAGTGTTATATACACAATCAATGAGGTATCTTCTACAGCATTTGAGAATAGGTGGGGCGGTTACCATGCATATGACTGCCTATTGAGCACAACAACGTGAATGTATCCGCTGTGTTAACCGGTGTGTCCGGCAGCAACTCCAAATGTCCCGTTTATCGGTATTTACCAAATCTGTGTTTTAAGTTATTCTAACAGGCCCAGTGGACGGCAATTATGAAACGCAAGAGAATATTCCTGTTGGTTTATTGTCATTCGACGACCATTTAACCGCATCAACAAGTCTGGAGCGATGGTGTATCTAGAAAGAGAGTTGATGCCAGCGACATGTCTGACAGTCTGGTTCACACATAGAACTACACTTGAAGTCATTACATTAGAAAGTGACTTAAAGGCTTCTAGAATACTTACAGGTAGATGCAAATGGGCGACGAGGAAGTGGACTTCACTTGTGATTACCGTAAACTTGACTGCATCCCTGTTTCAAATTTTCAAGATGTTTGTAACTCGACGTTGGTTGAAATATAACCTCCAGAGCTGACCATTTCTGTGTAAGCGATATGGTACCCGGTTACTCTTACCGTGCGTTAGTAATTCCTCAGTGCCCTCTTTATTTTTAAGCCCGAAGACGTTTAACTCCAGAATATTTAATCCTTTCACAATTACTTGTACAACGCTATTTGACGGCCAGTGAATGCGTCTACCAGGGGTTTAATCTATTGCAACGGTCCGAAAATATCACTCAAGATCCTATTATGCAGTACCAACAATTTACGTAAATACTCCTGTTGCTAAACTCGGTTATCACCGATTCAAAATTTGTCGAAGGTATTACTCTACGCAAGAATGCCCTGAATTTCAAAATATTTTTAAAAAAACTGATTGATATGGTCAAGCGGTTTTGAAATATGTCTAAGGACTATGACAGGTTATGATAAGATCTCTCAGAAAATGTAAGTTGGAATGTTAGAGGACACCGTTACAGTTTATTACTGATATTTTTCCATATGTTAACACTTATTTGATCAGTTGTGAACCTCAAGCAACGAACCAAATACCTCTATTTTTTCTGCAGTATGATGTTAACTATGTTCTGCCAACTGGAAACTATCTCGAATTCCTGATTGTCTGATTACAAGCACGGGTTACCACCCCTCGCAAATCGAGATGAAGCCAGTTTACTGTGTATGGTTGTATAAAGTGCTCGAGTTGGTTGTTATTCACATTAATTTAAAGCAGGCATAGACATCAAAAAATTTATTGGAACCAATATATTCCGCGACGGCTTATCAACTGCAGCCTGTCCTTGCATAACACAGATAACAAGTGGGCAAGATACAGAAGTTTGAACTTCGACATAGAAAACCAATGTAAAACAGGAAGGTCACCGTATACTGCACGTAGACTAATCTATAAAATGGTTACTTCAAAACGCAACATAGGAAAGAAAATGGGGAAGTTAACATGCCGAGGGATTTCGTAAAGCAAAAAGGCTCAGATCGATCAGGGCAAGCTGAGGTTGACCACGTGGTCTATTTGTATACATAGGTCGGGTTTCTCCCGCCGTATGTAGGCTGCCTCCAGGTAGCGCAAAAACCGAGTTGTTTGTGCTCGAACTAATAATCGAAAAGAGGTTTTGGGGTCAACCGAATGACCACTATCAAGGAGGTGTTTTGTGATAAAAAACCGTGGAATCTTATTCTTATGCTTTAGACTCCATTTAGGCAGGTGCTCAACTGACCTGGCTGCCAGTCGCCTCTGTGTTTTCCCAATGTAATTGCATCAACAAGTGCATTTAAATTCGAAAACAAAATTTGACGTGGCTTTCAATGAAAAGGTATCCTTCGCCAGTCAAACTTGGATAGCCTTAGTAGGGCTGCAGAACATGAGTTTAGCCGACGTGCATGTTCTCTTAATGACGCATAGCAATCGCCGCTTGTTGGTATTTGAGATGTTGTCACCCTTAAATGGCAAGGATATTACAACGGGTTTTTTCGGAACTGATTGCTCCGTCAATTTTGGCCGTGAAGTGTTGCTATACTTTTTAATGAATCGTATTGTATATCCCCGTTTAAGCAGGGAGGTTTTGAGACAAGAAAGTTAATCACCCAGCGTTTCAATGGAGCAAATGTTTCCCGCTCTTTGAAATAGAGTGTAAACCAAATTTCGCTTTCGTTGTATCGGCGCAAAGCTCAAGAAATGTAGGTATTGGCCTTTCCATGTATGCTTGTGGAAAGCAGATCGCCTTATTGAACCATCTTCCTGTCTAGTCATGAGGACATCCAGGAAATAAAGCTGGTTGCACTGCTCCTTTTCCATTGTTAATGTAATCTTAGGATGGAAACTATGCATGGCAACAAGTAGGTCTTCGGCTTCATCGCAGTTATCAACAATAGCAAAAATGTCGTCTACATTTCTTTTATACGTTATTTTCATAGTCAATATTTTCACTAACCTTGTCCAATAACCTGACGAACAAGCAGATAAAAATGTAGTGGGACGGACGCCCTTTGACTTCGTACACTTTTCTGTTGCTGTCAACTGGCAGGATGTGATAACTTAAGAACCAAGTTAAAGAAACCTGCGGGATTTTGGACACCGCAATACTCTCGCTCTACTCTGAACTTATGACTGGAAAATTTCTTAGGCTACATTTATACAGTTCTCCATCAGATGAGGGGATACAATAAACTCATGAAAATGCTTTCTAGAGGTATTTAAAAATAATTAATGTCAAAATAGAAACCGCGCATTCATCATATTCATACATTTGTCTGTTTTTATGGTGCTGACAATTATTGATGACAGTCCGTCGAGGGTGCATTTAAAAAGCCTCGCTTAAGAAACAAAAAGAGGTCGCCTGCATCCATATTTGCCAGTTTTAATAAATCGGGATTGACGAGCTCATTCCCACTGCCTGTAGAATTTGGGCGCGTGCTGGACAGCTCAAGTAAGGACAGCCGAATTATATTTGGTGGATTATATTCCTTCTTCCAGTACGTAATATCGAGAGTTGCATTTAACGACAATCCACGTAATGAATATCGAAAACACTCCGTGCTTGTCAGAGCATCATCAAAGCTATCAGGTTCTAGGGCCTGTGATGAAAACATTTAACAATTAATGCAAAATTAAATGAAGTATCAAGTAGAAAATATGAGAGATTGGCGAGTGAACGTTCCTTTCGGTAAATTCTCATCAGGCCAATACAATTACATAGGGCGGGGTAGAGTGAGTGAAACAAAAATCGATAAAAGTTAGGTTTTAAATTATAGGCTCGGCAAGAGCGGAAGGGCGCC